>JAKWIY010003058.1:60250010-60419324 GCA_027704805.1 Solanum corneliomulleri
ATTTTTTGACGTCGCAATCCGGATAACCCAAAAAATGGTTTGCTATAGCACACAAAAATCATCGAAAATGGGGGTATGCGCAGTTCGGGACTCGTTTGACCTTGAAAATGAGTTGGATTGGCTGTGATGGACAACTGGATGCATATCCAAGGTCTTGACGGACGTCCACAAAAAAATTTGGTATTTTGACGTCGGATTCATATCACCTAAAAAATGGTTTGCTATTGCTTACGAAAATCGTCAAAATTGGGGTGTGCTCGCTTCGGGGCTCATTTGACCTTGAAAATGAGTTGAATTGGCCGTGATGGCAAACTGGATGCATAGATAATGTCTTGACGGACGTCCACAAAAAATTTTGTCATTTTTGATGACGGAATCCAGATCACCCAAAAAATGGTTTGCCATAGCACACGAAAATCGTCGAAATGAAGGGTATGCTCGCTTCGAGGCTCGTTTGACCTTGAAAATGAGTTTAATTGGCCGTGAGGGACAACTGGATGCATAGACAACATCTTGACAGATGTCCACAAAAACATTTGGCGTTTTTGACGTCGGAATCTGATTCACCCAAAAAATGGTCGATATAGCACACGAAAATCATCGAAATGAGGGGTATGCTCGCTTTGGGGCTCGTTTGAACTTCAAAATGGGTCGGTCTGGCCGTGAGGTCCAACTGTCTGCATAGACAAGGTCTTGACGGACGTCCACCAAAAAATTGGCATTATTGACATCGGAATCCGGATAAACCAAAAATGGTTTGCTATATCACACGAAAATCGTTGAAATGGGGGGTATGCGCGCTTCGGGCTCGTTGACCTTGAAAATTGGTCGGACTGACCGCGAGGGCAACTGTATGCATAGCCAAGTTCTTGACGCACGTCCACAAAAAAATTTTGAATTTTTGAAGTCTTAATCCGAATCACCCAAAAAATGGTTTGCTATAGCACACAAAAATCGTCAAAATGGGGGGTATACGCGCTTCGAGACTTGTTTGACCTTGAAAATGAGTTGGATTGTCCGTGATGGCCAATTGTCTGCATAGCCAAGGTCTTGACAGACGTTCACAAAAAAATTGGCATTTTAGACGTCGGAATTCGGACACCTAAAAAAATGGTTTGCTATTGCTTACGAAAATCGTCAAAATTGGGGGTGTGCTCGCTTCAGGGCTCATTTGACCTTGAAAATGAGTTGAATTGGCCGTGATGGCAAACTGGATGCATAGATAATGTCTTGACGGACGTCCACAAAAAATTTTGTCATTTTTGATGACGGAATCCAGATCACCCAAAAAATGGTTTGCCATAGCACAGGAAAATCGTCGAAATGAAGGGTATGCTCGCTTCGAGGCTCGTTTGACCTTGAAAATGAGTTTAATTGGCCGTGAGGGACAACTGGATGCATAGACAACATCTTGAAAGATGTCCACAAAAACATTTGGCGTTTTTGACGTCGGAATCTGATTCACCCAAAAAATGGTCGATATAGCACACGAAAATCATCGAAATGAGGGGTATGCTCGCTTTGGGGCTCGTTTGAACTTCAAAATGGGTCGGTCTGGCCGTGAGGTCCAACTGTCTGCATAGACAAGGTCTTGACGGACGTCCACAAAAAAATTGGCATTATTGACATCGGAATCCGGATAACCCAAAAAATGGTTTGCTATATCACACGAAAATCGTTGAAATGGGGGGTATGCGCGCTTCGAGGCTCGTTTGACCTTGAAAATTGGTCGGACTGACCGCGAGGGCCAACTGTATGCATAGCCAAGTTCTTGACGCACGTCCACAAAAAAATTTTGAATTTTTGAAGTCTTAATCCGAATCACCCAAAAATGGTTTGCTATAGCACACAAAAATCGTCAAAATGGGGGGTATACGCGCTTCGAGACTTGTTTGACCTTGAAAATGAGTTGGATTGTCCGTGATGGCCAATTGTCTGCATAGCCAAGGTCTTGACAGACGTTCACAAAAAATTTTGGCATTTTAGACGTCGGAATTCGGATCACCTAAAAAATGGTTTGCTATTGCTTACAAAAATTGTCAAAATTGGGGTATGCTCGCTTCGAGGCTCGTTTGACCATGAAAATGAGTTGAATTAGCCGTGATGGACAACTGGATGCATAGAAAAGGTCTTGACGGACGTTCACAATAAATATTGACATTTTTGATGTCGGAATTCGGATCACCCAAAAAATGATTAGCTATAGCACACGAAAATCGTCGAAATGAGGGGTATGCTCGCTTCGAGGCTCGTTCGACATTTAAAGTGAGTTGAATTGGTCGTGATGTCCTACTGGATGCATTGACAAGGTCTTGACGGATGACCACAAAAAAATTTAGCATTTTTGATGTCGGAATCTGGATCACCCAAAAAATGGTTTGCTATAGCACACGAAAATCGTCGAAATGAGGGGTATGCTCGCTTCGAGGCTCGTTTGACCTTCAAAATGGGTCGGACGGACCGCGAGGGACAACAGGATGCATAGACAAGGTCTTGACGGACGTCCACAAAAAAATTTGGTATTTTTGACGTCGGAATCCGGATAACCTATAGCAAACAAAGATAGTCGAAATGGGGGGTATGCACGTTTCGAGGCTTGTTTGACCTTGAAAATGAGTTTGATTGTCCGTGATGGCAAACTAGCTGCATATCCAAGGTATTGACGGACGTCCACAAATAAATTTGGCATTTTTGACGTCGGAATCCGGATCACCTAAAAATGGTTTGCTATTGCTTACGAAAATCGTTGAAATTGGGGTATGCTCGCTTCAGGGCTCGTTTGACCTTGAAAATGAGTTTAGTTGGCCGTGATGGCCAACAGGCTGCATAGATAAGGTATTGAAGGACGTCCACAAAAAATTTCGGCATTTTTGACGTTGGAATCCGGATCTCCCAAAAAATGGTTTACTATATAGCACACAAAAATCGTCGAAATGAGGGGTATGCTCGCTTCGGTGCTCGTTTAACCTTGAAAATGAGTTGAATTGGCCGTGATGGCCAACTAGATGGATAGACAACGTCTTGACGGATATCCACAAAAAAATTGGCATTTTTGACGTCGGAATAAGGATTCAAGAAAAAAATGGTTTGCTATAGCACACGGAAATCGTCAAAATTAGGGGTATGCTCGCTTCGGGGCTCGTTTGACCTTCAAAAATGGTCGAACGTGCGTGAGGGCCAACCGGCTGCATAGATAAGGTCTTGACGGATGTCCACAAAAATTATTGGCATTATTGACGTTGGAATCCGGATAACCCAAAAAATGGTTTGCTATAGCACACGAAAATCATCGAAATGGGGGGTATCCGCGCTTCGAGGCTCGTTTGACCTTGAAAATTGTCGGACTGCACGCGAGGGACAACTGCATGCATAGCCAAGGTCTTGATGGACGTCCACAAAAAATTGTTGCATTTTTTACGTCGGATTCCGGATCACCTAAAAAATGGTTTGCTATTGCTTACGAAAATCGTCGAAATAAGGGTATGCTCGCTTTGAAGGCTCGTTTGACCTTGAAAATGAGTTGGATTGGCCGTGATAGAAGACTAGATGCATAGCCAAGGTATTAACGGACGTCCACAAAAAATTTTGGAATTTTTGACGTCTTAATTCGGATAACCCAAAAAATGGTTTGTTATAGCACACGAAAATCGTCGAAATGAGGGGTAATGCGCGCTTCGGGGCTTGCTTGACCTTCAAAATGGGTCATACTGGCCGTAAAGGCCAACCGGCTGCATATACAAGGTCTTGAAGGATGTCCACAAAAAAATTTGGCTTTTTTAACGTCGGAATCCGGATCACCCTAAAAATGGTTTGCTATAGCACACGAAAATCGTCTCAATAGGGGGGTAAGCGCGGTTCGGGGCTTGTTTGACCTTGAAAAAGGGTCGGACTGGCCGTGATGGCCAACTGGTTGCATAGCCAAGGTCTTGACGGACGTCCACTAAAAATTTTGGTATTTTTGACGTCTTATTCCGGATCACCCAAAAAATAGTTTGCTATAGCACACGAAAATCGTCGAAATGAGGGGTACGCGCGCTTCGAGGCTCGTTTGACCTTCAAAATGGGTCGTACTGGCCGTGAGGGACAACCGGCTGCATAAACAAGGTCTTGACGGACGTCCACAAAAAATTTTGGCATTTTTGACGTCGGAATCCGGATATCCCAAAAAATGGTTTGCTATAGCACACAAAAATCGTTGAAATAGGGGGTATGCACGCTTCGAGGTTTGTTTGACCTTTAAAAGGAGTTGGATTGGCCGTGATGGCCAACTAGCTGCATAGACAAGGTATTGACAGACGTCCACTAAAAATTTTGGATTTTTTGACGTCTTAATCCGGATCACCCCAAAAATAGTTTTCTATAGCACACAAAAATCATCGAAATTGGAGTATGCTCGCTTCGGGGCTCGTTTGACCTTAAAAATGGGTCGGACTGGCCGTGATGGACAACTGGATGCATAGATAACGTCTTGACGGATGTCCACAAAAAAATTGGCATTTTTGACGTCAGAATCCGGATCACCCAAAAAATAGTTTGCTATAGCGCACGAAAATCGTCGAAATAAGGGGTATGCTCGCTTCGGGGCTCGATTAACCTTCAAAATGGGTCGTACTGTCCGTGAGGGACAACCATCTGCATAGACAAGGTCTTGACGGACGTCAAAAATTTTTTTGGCTTTTTTAACGTCGGAATCCAGATCACCCTAAAAATGGTTTGCTATAGCACACGAAAATAGTCTCAATAGGGGGATAAGCGCGGTTCGGGGCTCGTTTTACCTTGAAAATGGGTCGGACTGGTCGTGATGGCCTAGTGGATGCATAGCCAAGGTCTTGACAGACGTCCACAAAAATGTTTGGCATTTTTGACGTCTTATTCCAGATCACCCAAAAAATAGTTTGCTATAGCACACGAAAATAGTCGAAATGAGGGGTATGCGCGTTTCGAGGCTCGTTTGACCTTCAAAATGGGTCGTACTGGCCGTGAGGGACAACCGGCTGCATAGACAAGGTCTTGACAGACGTCCACAAAAAAATTGGCATTATTGACGTCGGAATCCGGATAACCCAAAAAATGGATTGCTATAGCACATGAAAATCATCGAAATGGGGGGTATGCGCGCTTCGAGGCTCGTTTGACCTTGAAAATTGGTCGGACTCGCCGTGAGGGCCAACTGGATGCATATCCAAGGTCTTGACACACATCCAATGAAAAAATTGAATTTTTGACGTCGAAATCCGGATCACCCAAAAAATGGTTTGCTATAGCACATATAAATCGTCGAAATGGGGGGTATGCGCGCTTCGAGGCACGTTTGACCTTCAAAATGGGTCGTACTGGCCGTGAGGGACAACCGTCTGCATAGACAAGGTCTTGATGGACGTCAAAAAAAATTTGGCTTTTTTAACGTCAGAATCCAGATCACCCTAAAAATGGTTTGCTATAGCACACGAAAATCGTCTAAATAGTGGGTATGCACGGTTCGGGGCTCGTTTGACCTTTAAAATGCGTCGGACTGGCCTTGATGGTAAACTGGATGCATAGCCAAGGTCTTGACGGATGTCCAAAAAAAAAATTTGGCATTTTGACGTTGGAATCCGGATAACCCAAAAAATGGTTTGCTATTGCACACAAAAATCATCGAAATGGAGGGTATGCGCGCTTCGAGGATTAATTGACCTTGAAAATGAGTTGGCAACTGGGTGCATAACCAAGGTCTTGAGTCCACAAAAAAATTTGGCATTTTTGACGTCAGAATCCGGATCACCCAAAAAATGGTTTGCTATAGCAAACGAAAATCGTCGAAATGAGGGGTATGCTCGCTTCGGGGCTCGTTTGACATTCCAAATGGGTCGGACGTGCCGTGATGGCCAAGCGGATGCATAGACAAGGTCTTGACGGACGTCCACAAAAACATTTGGCATTTTTGACGTCGGAATCCGGATCACCCAAAAAATGGTTTGCTATAGCACACAAAAATCGTCGAACTAAGGGGTATGCTCGCTTCGGGGCTCGTTTGACCTTCCAAATGGGTCGGACGGGCCGTGATTGCCAACCGGATGCATAGAAAAGGTCTTGACGGACGTCCACAAAAAAATTTGGCATTTTTGACGTCGGAATTCGGATCACCCAAAAAATGGTTTGCTATAGCACACGAAAATCATCGAAATGAGGGGTATGCTCGCTTCGGGGCTCGTTTGACCTTCCAAATGGGTCGGACGGGCCGTGATTGCCAACCGGATGCATATACAAGGTCTTGACGGACGTCCACAAAAAAATTTGGCATTTTTGACGTCGGAATCCGGATCACCCAAAAAATGGTTTGCTATAGCACACGAAAATCGTGGAAATGAGGGGTATGCTCGCTTCGAGGCTCGTTTAACCTTGAAAATGAGTAATATTGTTCGTGATGGCCAACTGGCTGCATAGACAAGGTCTTGACGGACGTCCACAATAAAATTAGGCATTTTTTACGTTAGAATCCGAATAACCCACAAAATGGTTTGCTATAGCACACGAAAATTGTTGAAATGAGGGGTATGCTCACTTCGGGTCTCGTTTGACCTTCCAAATGAGTCGGACGGGCCGTGATGGCCAACCGGATGCATAGACAAGGTCTTGAAGGACGTCCACAAAAAAATTTGGCATTTTTGACGTCGGAATCCGGATCACCCAAAAAATGGTTTGCTATAGCAAACGAAAATCGTCGAAATGAGGGGTATGCTCGCTACGGGGCTTGTTTGACTTTCCAAATGGGTCGGACGGGCCGTGATGGCCAACCGGATGCATAGACAAGGTCTTGACGGAAGTCACAAAAAACATTTGGCATTTTTGACGTCGGAATCTGGATCACCCAAAAAATGGTTTGCTATAGAACACGAAAATCGTCGAAATGAGGGGTATGCTTGCTTCGGGGCTTGTTTGACCTTCCAAATGGGTCGGACGGGCCGAGATTACGAACCATATGCATAGACAAGGTCTTGACGGACGTGCACAAAAAAATTTGGCATTTTTGACGTCGGAATCTGGATCACCCAAAAAATGGTTTGCTATAGAACACGAAAATCATCGAAATGAGGGGTATGCTCGCTTCGGGGCTCGTTTGACCTTCCAAATGGGTCGGACGGGCCGTGATTGCGAACCAGATGCATAGACAAGGTCTTGACGGACGTCCACAAAAAAATTTGGCATTTTTGACGTCGGAATCCGTCACCCAAAAAATGGTTTGCTATAGCAAACGAAAATCGTCGAAATGAAGGGTATGTTCACTTCGGGGCTCGTTTGACCTTTCAAATGGATCGGACGGGCCGCGATAGCCAACCGGATGCATAGACAAGGTCTTGACGGACGTCCACAAAAAAATTTGGCATTTTTGACGTCGGAATCCGGATCACCCAAAAAATGGTTTGCTATAGCAAACGAAAATCGTCGAAATGAGGGGTATGCTCTCTTCGGGGCTCGTTTGACATTCCAAATGGGTCGGACCGGCCGTGATAGCCAACCGGATGCATAGACAAGGTCTTGACGGACGTCCACAAAAAAATTTGGCATTTTTGACGTCGAAATTCAGATCACCCAAAAAATGGTTTGCTATAGAACACGAAAATCGTCGAAATGAGAGGTATGCTCGCTTCGGGGCTCGTTTGACCTTCCAAATGGGTCGGACGGGCCGTGATGGCCAACCGGATGCATAGACAAGGTCTTGACAGACATCCACAAAAAAAATTGGCATTTTTGACGTCGGAATCCGGATCACCCAAAAAATGGTTTGCTATAGCACACGAAAATCGTCGAACTGTGGGGTATGCTCGCTTCGGGGCTCGTTTGACCTTCCAAATGGGTCGAACGGGCCGTGATTGCCACCGGATGCATAGACAAGGTCTTGACGGACGTCCACAAAAAAATTTGGCATTTTATACGCCAGAATTCGGATCACCCAAAAAATAATTTGCTATAGCACACGAAAATCATCGAAATGAGGGGTATGCTCGCTTCGGGGCTCGTTTGACCTTCCAAATGGGTCGGACGGGCCGTGATTGCCAACCGGATGCATATACAAGGTCTTGACGGACGTCCACAAAAAAATTTAGCATTTTTGACGTCGGAATCCGGATCACCCAAAAAATGGGTTGCTATAGCACACGAAAATCGTGGAAATGAGGGGTATGCTCACTTCGAGGCTCGTTTAACCTTAAAAATGAGTAAAATTGTTCGTGATGGCCAACTGGCTGCATAGAGAAGGTCTTGACGGACGTCCACAATAAAATTAGGCATTTTTTACGTTAGAATCCGGATCACCCACAAAATGGTTTGCTATAGCACACGAAAATCGTTGAAATGAGGGGTATGCTCACTTCGGGGATCGTTTGACCTTCAAAATGGGTCGTACTGGCCGTGAGGGCCAATTGTCTGCATAGACAAGGTCTTGACTGACGTCCACAAAAAAATTTGGCATTTTTGACGTCAGAATCTGGATTACCCAAAAAATGGTTTGCTATAGCACACGAAAATCGTCGAAATGAGGGGTATGCTCGCTTCGGGGCTCGTTTGACCTTCAAAATGGGTCGGACTGGTCGTGAGGGCCAATTTGGATCCATAGACAAGGTCTTGACGAACGTCCACAAAAACATTTGGCAGTTTTGACGTCGGAATCCGGATCACCCAAAAAATTGTTTGGTATAGCACACGAAAATTGTCGAAATGAGGGGTATGCTCGCTTCGGGGCTCGTTTGACCTTCAAAATGGGTCGGACGTGCCGTGAGGGCCAACTGGCTGCATACACAAGGTGTTAATGGACGTCCACAAAAACATTTGGCATTTTTGACGTCGGAATCCGGATCACCCAAAAAATGGTTCGCTATAGCACACGAAAATCGTCGAAATGAGGGGTATGCTCGCTTCGGGGCTTGTTTGACCTTCAAAATGGGTCGGATAGGCCGTGAGGGCCAACTGGCTGCATAGACAAGATATTTACGGACGTCCACAAAAAAAATTGGCATTTTTGACATCGGAATGCGGATCACCCAAAAAATGGTATGCCATAGCACACGAAAATCGTCGAAATGAGGGGTATAATCGCTTTGGGCTCATTTGAACTTTAAAATGGGTCGGACGTGCCGTGAGGGACAACCAGCTGCAAAGACAAGGTCTTGACGGATGTCCATAAAAAATTTGGCATTTTTGACGTCGGAATCCGGATCACCCAAAAAATGGTTTGCTATAGCACACGAAAATCGTCGAAATGAGGGGTATGCTCATTTCGGGGTTTGTTTGACCTTCAAAATGGGTCGGACTGGCAGTGAGGGCCAACCGGATGCATAGACAAGGTCTTGACGGACGTCCACAAAAAAATTATAGCATTTTTGATGTCGGAATCCGGATCACCCAAAAAATGGTTTGCTATATATACATACGAAAATCGTGGAAATAAGGGGTATGCTCGCTTCGGGGCTCGTTTGAACTTCAAAATGGGTCGTACATTCCGTTAGGGACAACCGGCTGCATAGACAAGGTCTTGACGGACGTCCACAAAAAAATTGTCATTTTTACGTTGGAATCCGGATCACCTGAAAAATGATTTGCTATAGCACACGAAATCGTCGAAATGAGGGGTATGCTCGCTTCGGGGCTCGTTTCACCTTCAAAAAGGGTCGGACGTTCCGTGAGCGCAACCGGATGCATAGAAAAGGTCTTGACAGACGTCCACAAAAAAATTTTGCATTTTTGACGTCGGAATTCGGATCACCCAAAAAATGGTTTGCTATAGCACACGAAAATCGTCGAAATGGGGGTATGCGCGCTTCGAGGCTCGTTTGACCTTCAAAATGGGTCGTACGTGCCGTGAGGGCCAACCGGCTGCCTAGACAAGATATTGACGGACGTCCACAAAAAAAATGGGCATTTTTTACGTCGGAATCCGCATCACCCAAAAAATGGTTTGCTATAGCACACGAAAATCATCAAAATGGGGGGTATGCGCGCTTCGAGGCTCGTTTGACCTTGAAAATGTGTTGGATTGGCCGTGATGGCCAACTGGATGCATAGACAAGGTATTGTAGGACGTCCACAAAAAAATTTGGCATTTTTTACGTAGTATTCCGGATCACTTAAAAAATGGTTTGCTATAGCACACGAAAATCGTCGAAATGAGGGGTATGCTCGCTTCGGGCTCGTTTGACCTTCAAAATGGGTCGGAAGTGTCGTGAGGGCCAACCGGCTGCATAGACAAGGTCTTGACGGACGTCCACAAAAAAATTTGGTATTTTTTACGTAGGATTCCGGATCACTTAAAAAATGGTTTTCCATAGCACACGAAAATTGTCGAAATGAGGGGTATGCTCGCTTCGGGGCTTGTTTGAACTTCCAAATGGGTCGGACGTTCCGTTAGGGCCAACCAGCTGCATAGACAAGGTCTTGACGGACGTCCACAAAAAAATTTGACATTTTTACGTTGGAATCCGGATCACCCGAAAAATGATTTGCTATAGCACACGAAATCGTCGAAATGAGGGGTATGCTCGCTTCGGGGCTCGTTTCACCTTCAAAAGGGGTCGGACGTTCCGTGAGCGCCAACCGGATGCATAGAAAAGGTCTTGACAGACGTCCACTAAAAAATTTTACATTTTTGACGTCGGAGTTCGGATCACCCAAAAAATGGTTTTCTATAGCACACGAAAATCGTCGAAATGGGGGTATGCGCGCTTCGAGGCTCGTTTGACCTTCAAAATGGGTCATACGTGCCGTGAGGGCCAACCAGCTGCCTAGACAAGGTATTGACGGACGTCCACAAAAAAATGGGCATTTTTGACGTCGGAATCCGCATCACCCAAAAACTGGTTTGCTATAGCACACGAAAATCGTCAAAATGGGGGGTATGCGCGCTTCGAGGCTCGTTTGACCTTTAAAATGTGTTTGATTGGCCGTGATGGCCAACTGGATGCATAGACAAGGTATTGTAGGACCTCCACAAAATAATTTGGCATTTTACGTAGGATTCCGGATCACTTAAAAAATGGTTTTCTATAGCACACGAAAATCGTCGAAATGAGGGGTATGCTCGCTTCGGGCTCGTTTGACCTTCAAAATGGATCGGACGTGCCGTGAGGGCCAACCGGCTGAATAGACAAGGTATTGACGGACGTCCACAAAAAAACACGCCGGATCCGGATCACCCAAAAAATGGTTTTCTATAGCACACAAAAATCGTCGAAATGAGGGGTATGCTCGCTTCGGGCTCGTTTGACCTTCAAAATGGGTCCGAAGTGTCGTGAGGGCCAATCAGCTTCATAGACAAGGTCTTGACGGACGTCCACAAAAAAATGTGGCATTTTTGACGTTGGAATCTGGATCACCCAAAAAATGGTTTTCCATAGCACACGAAAATCGTCGAAATGGGGGGTGTGCGCGCTTCGAGGCTCGTTTGACCTTTAAAATAAGTTGGATTGGCCGTGATGACCAACTGGATGCATAGGCAAGGTAATGACGGACGTCCACAAAATTTTTTGGCATTTTTAACGTTGGATTTCGGATCACCTAAAAAACGGTTTGCTACTGCTTACGAAAATCGTCGAAATGAGGGGTATGCTCGCTTTGGGTCTCCTTTGACTTTCAAAATGGGTCGGACTGGCCGTGAGGGCCAACCGGCTGCATAGACAAGGTCTTAAAGTACGTCCACAAAAAAAATTGGCATTATTGATGTCGGAATCCGGATAACCCAAAAAATGATTTGCTATATCACACGAAAATCGTCGAAATGGGGGGTATGCGCGCTTCGAGGCTTGTTTGACCTTAAAAATTGGTTGGCCTGGCCGTGAGGGCCAACCGGCTGCATAGACAAGGTCTTGACGGACATCCCCAAAAACAATTGGCATTTTTTACGTCGAAATTCGGATAACCCAAAAAATGGTTTGCTATAGCACACAAAAATCGTCGAAATGGTGGGGTATGCGCGCTTCGAAGCTCGTTTGACCTTGAAAATGAGTTGGATTGTCCGTGATGGCCAACTGGCTAAATATCCAAGGTCTTGACGGACGTCCACAAAAGAATTTGGCATTTTTGACAAAAGAATCCGGATAACCCAAAAAATGGTTTGTTATAGCACACGAAAATCGGCGAAATGGTGGGTATGCGCTTCGAGGCTCGTTTGACCTTAAAAATTGGTCGGACTGGCCGTAAGGTCCAACTGGATGCATAGCCACGGTCTTTACTCACGTCCAAAAATTTTTTTGGTATTTTTGATGTCGAAATCCGGATCACCTAAAAAATGGTTTGATATTGCATACTAAAATCGTCGAAATTTGGGTATGCTCGCTTTAGAGCTCGTTTGACCTTGAAAATGAGTTGAATTGGTCGTGATGGCCAACTAGCTGCATAGACAATGTCTCGACGGACGTCCACAAAAAAAATTGGCATTTTTGACGTCGGAATCCGGATCACCCAAAAAATGGTTTGCTATAGCACACGAAAATCGTCAAAATGAGGGATATGCTCGCTTCGGGGCTTGTTTGACTTTGAAAATGAGATTAAAAGGCCGTGATGGCCAACTGGATGCATAGACAAGGTCTTAACGGACGTCCACAAAAAAGATTATTATTATTGACGTCGCAATCCGGATAACCCAAAAAATGGTTTGCTATAGCACATGAAAATCATCGAAAATGGGGGGTATGCGCGCTTCGAGGCTCATTTCACCTTGAAAATTGGTCGGACTGGCCGCGAGGGCCAACTGCATGCATAGCCAAGGTCTTGACGGACGTCCACAAAAAATTTTGGCATTTTTGGCATCGGATTCCGGATCACCTAAAAAATGGTTTGCTATTGCTTACGAAAATCGTCGAAATTGGGGTGTGCTCGCTTCGGGGCTCATTTGACCTTGAAAATGAGTTGAATTGGCCGTGATGGCCAACTGGATGCATAGATAATGTCTTGACGGACGTCCACAAAAAATTTTGTCATTTTTGATGACGGAATTTAGATCACCCAAAAAATGGTTTGCCATAGCACACGAAAATCGTCGAAATGAAGGGTATGCTCGCTTCGAGGCTTGTTTGACCTTGAAAATGAGTTTATTGGCCGTGAGGGACAACTGGATGCATAGACAACGTCTTGACAGATGTCCACAAAAACATTTGGCGTTTTTGACGTCGGAATCTGATTCACCCAAAAAATGGTCGATATAGCACACGAAAATCATCGAAATGAGGGGTATGCTCGCTTCGGGGCTCGTTTGAACTTCAAAATGGGTCGGTCTGGCCGTGAGGTCCAACTGTCTGCATAGACAAGATCTTGACGGACGTCCACAAAAAAATTGGCATTATTGACATCGGAATCCGGATAACCCAAAAAATGGTTTGCTATATAACACGAAAATCGTTGAAATGGGGGGTATGCGCGCTTCGAGGCTCGTTTGACCTTGAAAATTGGTCGGACTGACCGCGAGGGCCGACTGTGTGCATAGCCAAGTTCTTGACGCACGTCCACAAAAAAATTTTGAATTTTTGAAGTCTTAATCCGATATAGCACATGAAAATCGTCGAAATGAGGGGTATGCTCGCTTCGAGGCTCGTTTGACCTTTAAAGTGAGTTGAATTGGTCGTGATGGCCTACTGGATGCATTGACAAGGTCTTGACGGATGACCACAAAAAAATTTGGCATTTTTGACGTCGGAATCTGGATCACCCAAAAAATGGTTTGCTATAGCACACGAAAATCGTCGAAATAAGGGGTATGCTCGCTTCGAGGCTCGTTTGACCTTCAAAATGGGTCGGACGGGCCGCGAGGGACAACAGGATGCATAGACAAGGTCTTGATGGACGTTTACAAAAAAATTTGGTATTTTTGACGTCGAAATCCGGATAACCTATAGCAAACAAAGATAGTCGAAATGGGTGGTATGCACGTTTCGAGGCTTGTTTGACCTTGAAAATGAGTTTGATTGTCCGTGATAGCAAACTGGCTGCATAGCCAAGGTATTGACGGACGTCCACAAATAAATTTGGCATTTTTGACGTCGGAATCCGGATCACCTAAAAATGGTTTGCTATTGCTTACGAAAATCGTCGAAATTGGGGTATGCTCGCTTCAGGACTCGTTTGACCTTGAAAATGAGTTTAGTTGGTCGTGATGGCCAACAGGCTGCATATATAAGGTATTGAAGGACGTCCACAAAAAATTTCGGCATTTTTGACGTTGGAATCCGGATCTCCCAAAAAATGGTTTACTATATAGCACACAAAAATCGTCGAAATGAGGGGTATGCTCGCTTCGGTGCTCGTTTAACCTTGAAAATGAGTTGAATTGGCCGTGATGGCCAACTAGATGGATAGACAACGTCTTGACGGATATCCACAAAAAAATTGGCATTTTTGACGTCGGAATAAGGATTCAAGAAAAAAATGGTTTGCTATAGCACACGGAAATCGTCAAAATTAGGGGTATGCTCGCTTCGGGGCTCGTTTGACCTTCAAAATGGGTCGAACGTGCCGTGAGGGCCAACCGGCTGCATAGATAAGGTCTTGACGGATGTCCACAAAAATTATTGGCATTATTGACGTCGGAATCCGGATAACCCAAAAAATGGTTTGCTATAGCACACGAAAATCATCGAAATGGGGGGTATCCGCGCTTCGAGGCTCGTTTGACCTTGAAAATTGTCGGACTGCACGCAAGGGCCAACTGCATGCATAGCCAAGGTCTTGATGGACGTCCACAAAAAATTGTTGCATTTTTGACGTCGGATTCCGGATCACCTAAAAAATGGTTTGCTATTGCTTACGAAAATTGTCGAAATAAGGGTATGCTCGCTTCGGGGGCTCGTTTGACCTTGAAAATGAGTTGGATTGGCCGTGATAGAAGACTAGATGCATAGCCAAGGTATTAACGGACGTCCACAAAAAATTTTGGAATTTTTGACGTCTTAATTCGGATAACCCAAAAAATGGTTTGCTATAGCACACGAAAATCGTCGAAATGAGTGGTATGCGCGCTTCGGGGCTTGCTTGACCTTCAAAATGGGTCATACTGGCCGTAAAGGCCAATCGGCTGCATATACAAGGTCTTGAAGGATGTCCACAAAAAAATTTGGCTTTTTTAACGTCGGAATCCGGATCACCCTAAAAATGGTTTGCTATAGCACACGAAAATCGTCTCAATAGGGGGGTAAGCGCGGTTCGGGGCTCGTTTGACCTTGAAAATGGGTCGGACTGGCCGTGATGGCCAACTGGATGCATAGCCAAGGTCTTGACGGACGTCCACTAAAAATTTTGGCATTTTTGACGTCTTATTCCGGATCACCCAAAAATTAGTTTGCTATAGCACACGAAAATCGTCGAAATGAGGGGTACACGCGCTTCAAGGCTCGTTTGACCTTATAAATGAGTCGTACTGGCCGTGAGGGACAACCGGCTGCATAAACAAGGTCTTGACGGACGTCCACAAAAAATTTTGGCATTTTTGACGTCGGAATCCGGATATCCCAAAAAATGGTTTGCTATAGCACACAAAAATCGTTGAAATAGGGGGTATGCGCGCTTCGAGGTTTGTTTGACCTTTAAAAGGAGTTGGATTGGCCGTGATGGCCAACTAGCTGCATAGACAAGGTATTGACAGACGTCCACTAAAAATTTTGGATTTTTTGACGTCTTAATCCGGATCACCCCAAAAATAGTTTTCTATAGCACACGAAAATCATCGAAATTGGAGTATGCTCGCTTCGGGGCTCGTTTGACCTTAAAAATGGGTCGGACTGGCCGTGATGGCCAACTGGATGCATAGATAACGTCTTGACGGATGTCCACAAAAAAATTGGCATTTTTGACGTCAGAATCCGGATCACCCAAAAAATAGTTTGCTATAGCGCACGAAAATCGTCGAAATAAGGGGTAAGCTCGCTTCGGGGCTCGATTAACCTTCAAAATGGGTCGTACTGTCCGTGAGGGACAACCGTCTGCATAGACAAGGTCTTGACGAACGTCGAAAAAAATTTGGCTTTTTTAACGTCGGAATCCAGATCACCCTAAAAATGGTTTGCTATAGCACACGAAAATCATATCAATAGGGGGGTAAGCGCGGTTCGGGGCTCGTTTTACCTTGAAAATGGGTCGGACTGGTCGTGATGGCCTAGTGGATGCATAGCCAAGGTCTTGACAGACGTCCACAAAAATGTTTGGCATTTTTGACGTCTTATTTCAGATCACCCAAAAAATAGTTTGCTATAGCACACGAAAATAGTCGAAATGAGGGGTATGCGCGCTTCGAGGCTCGTTTGACCTTCAAACTGGGTCGTACTGGCCGTGAGGGACAACCAGCTGCATAGACAAGGTCTTGACAGACGTCCACAAAATAATTGGCATTATTGACGTCGGAATCCGGATAACCCAAAAAATGGATTGTTATAGCACATGAAAATCATCGAAATGGGGGGTATGCGCGCTTCGAGGCTCGTTTGACCTTGAAAATTGGTCGGACTCGCCGCGAGGGCCAAGTGGATGCATATCCAAGGTCTTGACACACGTCCACTGAAAAAAATTGAATTTTTGACGTCGAAATCCGGATCACCCAAAAAATGGTTTGCTATAGCACATATAAATCGTCGAAATGGGGGGTATGCGCGCTTCGAGGCACGTTTGACCTTCAAAATGGGTCATACTGGCCGTGAGGGACAACCGTCTGCATAGACAAGGTCTTGATGGACGTCCAAAAAAATTTGGCTTTTTTAACGTTGGAATCCAGATCACCCTAAAAATGGTTTGCTATAGCACACGAAAATCGTCTAAATAGGGGGTATGCGCGGTTCGGGGCTCGTTTGACCTTTAAAATGCGTCGGACTGGCCTTGATGGTCAACTGGCTGCATAGCCAAGGTCTTGACGGATGTCCACAAAAAAAATTTGGCATTTTGACGTTGGAATTCGGATAACCCAAAAAAAGGTTTGCTATTGCACACAAAAATCGTCGAAATGGAGGGTATGCGCGCTTCGAGGATTGTTTGACCTTGAAAATGAGTTGGCAACTGGGTGCATAGCCAAGGTCTTGAGTGCACAAAAAAATTTAGTATTTTTGACGTCTGAATCCAGATACCTAACAAATGGTTTGCTATTGCTTAAGAAAATCGTCGAAATTGGGGTATGCTCGTTTGATCTTGAAAATGAGCTGAATTGGCCGTGATGGCCAACTGGCTGCATAGACAAGGTCTTTACAGACGTCCACAAAAAAATTTGGCATTTTTGACGTTGGAATCCGGGCCACCCAAAAAATAGTTTGCTATAGCACATGAAAATCGTCGAAATGAGTGGTTGCGCGCTTCGGGGCTCGTTTGACCTTCAAAAGGGGTCGTACTGGCCGTGAAGGCCAACCGGCTGCATAGACAAGGTCATGACGGACGTCCACAAAAAAAATTGGTATTTTTGACGTCGGAATCCGGATCACCCAAAAGATGGTTTGCTATAGCACATGAAAATCGTCGAAATGAGGGGTATGCTCGCTTCAGGACTCGTTTGACCTTGAAAATGAGTTGAATTGTCCGTGAGGGCCAACAAGATGCATAGAAAACATCTTGACAGATGTCCACAAAAAAATTTGGCATTTTTGACGTCAGAATCCGGATCACCCAAAAAATGGTTTGCTATAGCACACGAAAATCGTCGAAATGAGGGGTATGCTCGCTTCGGGGCTAGTTTGACCTTCAAAATGGGTCGTACTATCCGTGAGGGCCAACTGGATGCATATCCAAGGTCTTGACGCACGTCCACAAAAACATTTTGCATTTTTGACGTTGGAATCTGGATTACCCTAAAAATGGTTTGCTATAGCACATGAAAATCGTCTAAATAGGGGGATATGCGCACTTCGGGGCTCGTTTGACCTTGAAAATGGGTCGGACTGGCCGTGATGTCCAACTAGCTGCATAGCCAAGGTATTCACAGACGTACACAAAAAATTTTGAAATTTTTGACGTCTTAATCTGGATCACCCAAAAAATGGTTTGCTATAGCACACGAAAATCGTCGAAATGAGGGGTATGCACGCTTCGGGGCTTGTTTGACCTTCAAAACGGGTCGTACTATCCCTGAGGGCAAACCGGCTGCATAGACAAGGTCTTGACAGACGTACACAAAAAAATTTGGCATTTTTGACATCGTAATCCGGATCACCCAAAAAATGGTTTGCTATAGCACACAAAAATCGTCGAAATGGGGGGTATGCGCGCTTCGAGGCTCGTTTGACCTTGAAAATGAGTTGGACAGGCCGTGATGGCCAATTGGATGCATAACCAAGGTCTTTAAGGATGTCCAAAAAAAATTATTGCATTTTTTATGTCGGAATCCGGATCACCTAAAAAATGGTTTGAATAGCTTACGAAAATCATCAAAATTTGGGTATGCTCGCTTCGGGGCTCGTTTGACCTTTAAAATGAGTTGAATTGGCCGTGATGGCCAACTGGCTGCATAGACAAGGTCTTGACGTACATCCACAAAAAAATTTGGTATTTTTGACGTCGAAATCCGGATCACCCAAAAAATGGTTTGCTATAGCACAGAAAATCGTCGAAATGGGGGGTATGCGCGTTTCGAGGCTAGTTTGACCTTGAAAATTGGTCAGACTGGCCGCGAGGACTAACTGGATGCATAGCCAAGGTCTTGAAGGACGTCCACAAAAAAGTTAGGCATTTCTGACGTCAGAATCCGGATCACCCTAAAAATGATTTGCTATTGCGCACGAAAATCGTCTAAATAGGAGTATGCGCGCTTCGAGGCTCATTTGACCTTGAAAATGGGTCGGAACTGGCCATGATGGCCAACTGGCTACAAATTCAAGGTCTTGATAGACGTCAAAAAAAATTTGGTATTTTTTATGTCGGAATCCGGATCACCTAAAAAATTGTTTGATATTGCATACGAAAATCGTCAAAATTTGGGTATGCTCGCTTCAGGGCTCGTTTGACCTTGAAAACGAGTTGAATTGGCCGTGATGGACAAATAGCTGCATAGACAAGGTCTCGAAGGACGTCCACAAAAAATTTTGGCATTTTTGACGTCGGAATATGGATCACTCAAAAAATGGTTTGCTACAGCACACGAAAATCGTCAAAATGAGGGATATGCTCGCTTCGGGGCTTGTTTGACCTTGAAAATGAGTTGAATTGGCCATGATGGCCAACTGGATGCATAGACAAGGTCTTGACGGACGTCCACAAAAAATTGGCATTATTGACGTCGGAATCCAGATAACCTAAAAATGGTTTGCTATAGCACATGAAAATCGTCGAAATGGGGGGTATGCGCGCTTTGAGGCTCGTTTGACCTTGAAAATTGGTCGGACTGTCCGCGAGGTCCAACTGCATGCATAGCCAAGGTCTTGACACACGTCCACAAAAAAGTTTGGCATTTTTGACGTTGGAATTCGTATCACCCTAAAAATGGTTTGCTATAGCACACGAAAATCGTCTAAATAGGGGAGTATGCGCGCTTCGGGCTCGTTTGACCTTGAAATGGGTCGGACTGGCCGTGACGGACAACTGGCTGCATAGCCAAGGTACTCACGGACGTACGCAAAAAATTTTGAAATTTTTGACGTCTTAATCCGGATCACCTAAAAAATGGTTTGCTGTCGCACAGGAAAATGTTCGAAATGAGGGGTATGTGCGCTTCGGGGCTTGTTTGACCTTCAAAACGGGTCTTACTGGCCGTGAGGGCCAACCGGCTGCATAGACAAGGTCTTGACGGACGTCTACAAAAAATTTGGCATTTTTGACATCGAAAATCGGATAACCCAAAAAATGGTTTGCTATAGCACACAAAAATCGTCGAAATGGGGGGTATGCGCGCTTCGAGGCTCTTTTGACCTTGAAAATGAGTTGGACAGGCCGTGATGGACAACTGGTTGCATAGCCAAGCTCTTGACGGACGTCCACAAAAAATTTTGGTATTTTTGACGTCGAAATCTGGATCACCTAAAAAATGGTTAGCTATTGCTTATGAAAATCGTCGAAATTAGGGTATGCTCGCTTCGGGGCTCGTGACCTTGAAAATGAGTTGAATTGGCCGTGATGGACAACTGGTTCATAGACAAAGTCTTGACGGACGTCCAAAAAAATTTTTTGGTATTTTTGACGGCGGAATCTGGATCACCCCAAAAATGGTTTGCTATAGCACACGAAAATTGTCGAAATGAGGGGTATGCGAGCTTCGGGGCTCGTTTGACCTTCAAAATGGGTCGTACTGGCCGTGAGGGACAACCTGATGCATAGACAAGGTCTTTACAGACGTCCACAAAAAAATTTGGCATTTTTTACGTCGGAATCCGGATAACCCAAAAAATGGTTAGCTATAGCGCACAAAAATCGTCGAATGGGGGGTATGCGCGCTTCGAGGATCGCTTGACCTTGAAAATGACTTGGATTGGCCGAGATGGCCAACTAGCTTCATAGCCAAGATATTGACGGACGTCCACAAAAACTTTTGGTATTTTTGACGGCGGAATCTGGATCACCTAAATATGGTTTGCTATTGCTTACGAAAATCGTCGAAATTGGGGTATGCTTGCTTCGGGGCTCGTTTGACCTTGAAAATGAGTTGAATTGGCCGTGATGGCCAACTGGCTGAAAAGACAAGGTCTTGACGGACGTGCACAAAAAACTTTGGCATTTTTGACGTCGGAATCCGGATCACCCAAAAAATGGTTTGCTATAGCACACGAAAATCGTGGAAATGAGGGGTATGCTCGCTTCGAGGCTCGTTTAACCTTGAAAATGAGTAAAATTGTTTGTGATGGCCAACTGGCTGCATAGACAAGGTCTTGACGGACGTCCACAATAAAATTAGGCATTTTTTACGTTAGAATCCGGATCACCCACAAAATGGTTTGCTATAGCACATGAAAATCGTTGAAATGAGGGGTATGCTCACTTCGGGGCTCGTTTGACCTTCAAAATGGGTCGTACTGGCCGTGAGGGCCAACCGGCTGCATAGACAAGGTCTTGACGGACGTTCACAAAAAAATTGGCATTATTGACGTCGGAATCCGGATAACCCAAAAAATGATTTGCTATAGCACAAGAAAATCGTCGAAATTGGGGGTATGCGCGCTTCGAGGCTCGTTTGAACTTGAAAAATTGGTCGGACTGGCCGCGAGGTCAAACTGAATGCATAGCCAAGGTCTTGACGCCACAAAAAATTTTGGAATTTTTAACGTCTTTATCCGAATCACCCAAAAAATGGTTTGCTATAGCACACGAAAATCATCGAAATGAGGGGTATGCACGCTTCGGGGCTCATTTGACATTCAAAATGGGTTGTATTGGCTGTGATGGCCAATCGGCTGCATAGACAAGGTCTTGATGGACGTCCACAAAAAATGTTGGCATTTTTGACGTCGGAATCCGGATAACCCAAAAAATGGTTTGCTATAGCACACAAAAATTGTCGAAATGGGGGGTATGCGCGCTTCGAGGCTCGTTTGACCTAGAAAATGAGTTGGATTGGCCGTGATGGCCAACTATCTGCATAGACAAGGTATTGACGGACGTCCACAAAAAATTTTGGAATTTTTGACGTCTTAATCCGGATCACCCAAAAATAGTTTGCTATTGCACACGAAAATCGTCAAAATTGGGGTATGCTCGTTTCGGGGCTCGTTTGACCTTAAAAATGAGTTTAATTGGCCGTGATGGCCATGGATGCATAGACAAGGTCTTGACGAACGTCCGCAAAAAACTTTGACATTTTTGATGCGGAATCCGGATCAACCAAAAAATGGTTTGCTATAGCACACGAAAATCGTCGAAATGAGGGGTATGCTCGCTTCGGGGCTCGTTTGACCTTGAAAATGAGTTGAATTGGCCGTGATGGCCAACTGAATGCATAGACAAGGTCTTGACGGATGTCCACAAAAAAAATTGGCATTTTTGACGTCGGAATCCAGATCACCCAAAAAATGGTTTGCTAGAGCACACTAAAATCGTTGAAATGAGGGGTATGCTCGCTTCGGGGCTCGTTTGAATGGAGTTGAATTGGCCGTGATGGCCAACTGGATGCATAGACAAGGTCTTGACGGATGTCCACAAAAAAAATTGGCATTTTTGACGTCGAAATCCGGATCACCCAAAAAATGGTTTGCTATAGCATACAAAAATCGTCGAAATGAGGGGTATGCTTGCTTCGGGGCTCGTTTGACCTTCAAAATGGGTCGGACTGGCTGTGAGGGCCAACCGGATGCATAGACAAGGTCTTGACTGACGTCCACAAAAAAAATTGGCATTATTGACGTCGGAATCCGGATAACCTAAAAAATGGTTTGCTATAGCACATGGAAATCATCAAAATGGGGGGTATGCGCGCTTCGAGGCTCGTTTGACCTTGAAAATTGGTCGGACTGGCCGCGAGGGCCAAGTGGATGCATATCCAAGTTCTTGATGCACGTCCACAAAACATTTAAATTTTTGACGTCTTAATCCGGATAACCCAAAAAATGGTTTGCTATAGCACACGAAAATCATCGAAATGGGGGATATACGTGCTTCGAGGCTTGTTTGACCTTGAAAATGAGTTGGATTGGCCGTGATGGCCAACTGTCTGCATTGACAAGTTCTTGACGGACGTTCACAAAAAATTTTGGTATTTTAGACGTCGGAATCCGGATCACCTAAAAAATGGTTTGCTATTGCTTACGAAAATCGTCGAAATTGGGGTATGTTCGCTTCGAGGCTCGTTTGACCATGAAAATGAGTTGAATTAACCGTGATGACCAACTGGCTGCATAGACAAGGTCTTGACGGACGTCCACAATAAATTTTGACATTTTTGACGTCGGAATCCGGATCACCCAAAAAATGGTTTGTTATAGCACACGAAAATCGTCGAAATGAGGGGTATGCTCACTTCGGGGCTCGTTTGACCTTCAAAATGGGTCGGATTGTCCATGAGGGCCAACCGGCTGCATAGACAAAGTCTTGACGGACATCCACAAAAAAAATTGGCATTATTGACGTCGGAATCCGGATAACCCAAAAAATGGTTTGCTATATCATACGAAAATCGTCGAAATGGGGGGTATGCGCGCTTCGAGGCTCGTTTGACCTTGAAAATTGGTCGGACTGGCCACGAGGGCCAACTGGATGCATAGCAAAGGTCTTGACGCACGTCCACAAAAAATTTTGGAATTTTTGACGTCTTATTCCGGATAACCCAAAAAATGGTTTGCTATAGCACACGAAAATCATTGAAATGAGGGGTATGCGTGCTTCGGGGCTCGTTTGACCTTCAAAATGGGTTGGATTGGCCGTGATGGCCAATTGGCTGCATAGCCAAGGTCTTGACGGAAGTCCACAAAAAAAATTGGCATTTTTGACGTCGAAATCCGGATAACCCAAAAAATGGTTTGCTATAGCACGCGAAAATCGGCAAAATGGGGGATATGCGCGCTTTGAGGCTCGTTTGACCATGAAAATTGGTCGGACTTGCCGTGAGGGCCAACTGGATGCATAGCCAAGGTCTTGACGCACGGCCACAAAAAAATTTGGCATTTTTGACGTCGGAATCCGGATCACCCTAAAAATGGTTCGCTATAGCACATGAAAATCATCTAAATAGGGGGGTATACGCGCTTCGAGACTCGTTGGACCTTTAAAATGGGTCGGACTGGCCGTGATGGCCAACTGGCTACATAGCCAAGGTCTTGACGGACGTCCACAAAAAAATTTGGCATTTTTGACGTCGGAATACGGATCACCTAAAAAATGGTTAGTTATTGCTTACGAAAATCGTCGAAATTGGGGTATGCTCGCTTCGGGGCTCGTTTGAAAAGAAACTTTTTATGTTTCGGAGGAATTGAAAAGAAAAAAATTATTATATTTAGACTATATTATGAGAAGATTTAATATCTTTAGATTCCTACAATCAAAGTGGATTATAAATATTTGGGTATGTCTCCAATTATAGCTAGACCATTGATTATGATAACAAGACTCTCAGACAAAATTTGGTACGAGTTGTGTTTATTTAACATGTACACATCAAGCCAACAAGTTTCTCCCATCACAATTGGTTCAGGATCAGGAACCAAATGATTTCCATCTAAAAATTTGGTATGTGCACATACGATTTTATTGCTCCCCTAGACAAAACAAAACAAAACTCCTTTACCTGTCAAAAATAAATATATATATCATATATTATTATAAGCATGAAGCTCAAAACTTAAAAGTTGAATTACCATTTTGCTCCTCTAATAAATTAAAACTTATATAATTTATATATATATATATATATATATATTATATATATATATTATATATATATATATATATATATATATATATATATATATATATATATATATAATCTTCTTATCCTCATTTCATAATCTTGACCTTTCAAATTTCTAACATAAATGTAAATAAAAATAAAAATGAGTAATTATCAAGAAATTAAAGTAGATTAATGTATCTTTAAAATTAAATATCATCTCTATCTTTTTTATATTTATTTTAACAATAATTCATGTGACTTTTCATATTTCCATAATTTTGTTCTATAAATTTAACTTTTTCAAGAAGAACTTTTATTTACCACTCCTACAATTCTTGTATGCAGGAACTCTAAACATGTGAAATAATGTCACAATTTGAGGTGAAAGTTGTGAGATTCCCTTATGCAGTTACGAGAATAGATAAGAATTCAATTACTGAAGCATCGGAGCTTGATGTGTTACTTTTATACTTATTTGTAGTAAGAATTATAATACGACTTTTTTGTCTCTCTTCATATAGTTTATTCTTGTTTTAATAGCAAGTTGCTCTAAATTCATATTTGTATTTTGTATGCTCAAATGTTCAGTTTCACTATAGAGACAAACAAAATGAAAAGCCTAATTATCTTGCTCATGTGTACCTTTTTTTTTCTTTTCTCCGTACTTATAATTTTTACATATACATTAATTTTCATCTTTAAGAATGAATGTGATAAAATAGGATGTTTACTCTTTTCTTTTCTTTTTATGGAAAAAAAAGGTGAAACATATAATATTAGATTAATGGTGGATAAGTTATGTATGACAGAATTAAATTTTATATAAAAATAGTAGTTATTCATAAATATCCTGATTTTTAAAATGTAAATGATAAAACTTTTTACATCTTAGTTTTAAATATTTATAGTTAACTAATTAGTTTAAAGTGTTTGTGGATAAAAATTTAATACAATACTTAAAACACATTCATTAAAAAAGTTGAAAGGTTTTGTTTTCCTTCACTCAAAGTTAATCTTACACTATCTAGGATTATTCTACCAATAAAACCGAACTATCAAGAAATTTAATTTAGATAGTTGTTATTTTTCCTTTTAGCTTTGCAAACTTATTTTTTGAATTACAAACAAAGTTTATTTTATTAATTTCTCATATTATTATCTAGATACATTCACTTGGAGGTCAGAAAATTGGAGTGTCACAATTAGTAGTAAAACAAAGTAAGAAATCTCAATTAGACATATTTTATTATTAAGTAGTATTATCATTTAAGAAATAATACACTCATGGGTTACACGCGCAAAGCGCGTGCCGGGAAACTAGTTTAAAAGGAAAAAAGCCAATTCACTCAAACACCAAATGGTACAGTAAAGAAAACAGCAAGGACAGATAAGTTCATTCCAGCTGAACAAAGCCACAATTCAGCAGACAACAGAGCAAAAGTATCAGTTTCAACAGCTGAAAAGTTAACTTAAAAGCTACTCAGGTCATTGTTTATTGTTTTTTTCCAATAAAACAAGTTCACTTCTTTCCCTTAATCTTTGAAATTGTTGTGTTCTGCATTGCAATATTCTTGATAGTTGATACTGTCTTCATTCAGGGGGAGATAGACGTCCATAAACATTGAAATGTAGCACCTGCAACATCCATGCTGTTTCGTGGTCATCCTACAAAGACATATACAAAAGTTTACAATCATACACGTGAAGTTGTGAAAGTAAGCTGAAAAGATCTATCAAATTTAAGGTCTTCTAAGAAGCAGATGAACTCACTCGAAGAATGTCCTTAAAGGTGTTGTCAAATAGCTTAGGATGAACTTGCCTTATGAATGCCTCAGATGGCCTGTATAGTCAAGGTTGATCAAACAATAAATCCAAGAGAGATATAGATGACACTTATAAAGAAAATCACAATTATACATAAAACTTGAGCAGTAGGGACGTGAATGTTTACCCGATGACCTTTTGTATTTCTGAAAGACTAAGAAGACATTGTATCACATACATTAGATGTAGCAAACAAGGTTTTTCAGTAAGTTTCTCTACCACTCGGTACAAGACCTGTACTATCGAGAAGAAGCGTTCAGGCGTAGCACAACAATAGGACATTCCCTTCTCTTGCATCAGAATTTTCATAACTATGAGAGTTGCAACCTGTGGAGTTACAACATTCATTTCATATAAGATGCGAAAAACAACATATCGCCATAAACCAGAAAAGTCATTCATGGAAAATCAGGAGTGACAAACATATCACACGTTCAAGAAGGGATGTTTTAGCACTAGTTATACAGTATACCAGGGGAGCAGGAGGAATTTCATCAAACACCATTCACCAGATAATTACACTGTATGTATAAGATCAAATTATTTTTTATGTATATTCAGTACATATTGAATCTCGTTGACTTATTCCTATGTTTACTTCTTAATATTTGAATATCTCTTATTAAAATTTGGCTTAGTCCCATAAACTATTGAACTTTATTCCTGTATTCAGGTAATACAGATACATTCTTCTGATGAATAAAAATAGAACTAAAATACACCATTCTGTGATTACCTTAAAACTACTCTGAGGAACGTAGATAAAAGAAAATCATAACTTCTAAGTCTAAAATCATAACATAGCAGGCTAACCTTCCCCGACAGTTCATCGCATAGATCCATGCACTCCAGGCATGACGGAACCACTTTCGTTTCCAGGAAAAAGTGAAGGACCTTTGGTCCATATGGATCATCAAACTGCCCCAGCAAACAAAATATCAGAATTATGAAGTAGGCACCTCCAAGAAATAGAATAATTCTACAAATGTATGATCAGTAGTCAAATTACCAATACAAGATTCCATATATTTTGTTGCGATAAACAATTCAAGAAATGCAGATGACGATTAGCCGTATTTATATATGCACACTATGTCTGGTAAGATACTATAGATCGAACCTATTCAAGTTTTTTAATATTGCCTAGCTATACCTAACATCTTTTCTTTTGGGAGCAATATAAAGAATGCAGTTTGTCCAGCAATAAACTTAATTCAAATCATAGAGCTACGACAAAATCCAACACGAATGACAAAAAACTGAATTGAACCACACTGGCTCTACTAGGGGTTATTACTTATTTTTGTACTTATTTTGTTTTCCAACTTTATTGTGGAAGAGTAGGATAAGGGGAAGTAAAAGAGGATGGGAAAAAAATATATTTCTTCAGTTCAATCCACTTTATCAAACAACCAAAGCTAACTCCACCAAAAAGAAATAAAAAACAAGAAAGTTATATTTGAAAGTGAATAGTGAGAAGTAGCTAATACTTTTCTTATGGATTTATAAGATACATTTGGTGTTTAGATAAAAAAAATAAATAGGATATTCGAGACAAGGTAGAAGTGACTTCAGTGGAAGACAAGACGCGCTTTGAACATGTGATGAGGAGATGCACGGATGCCCTAGTGGGGAAGGTGTGAGGGAGTGGCTATTGGATGGATTTAGCAAAGGTAGAGGTAGACCAAAAGTGTATTGGGAGAGGTGATTAGATGGGACAAGGCACAGTTGCAACTTATCGAGGACATGACCTCAGATAGGAAGGTGTGAAAGATACAAATTAGGGCAGAAGGTTAGTAGGTAAGAGTGCATCCATTCTAGTAGGTAGGAGTGCATGGTTGTAGGACTACTCTCATAGTTTTATGTTCTTCAATTTATGTTGCTATCTATGGTTTCATGTAGTTAGGTTATAGTGCTATTTTGTTATAGTACTATTCCGCTACTATTTGTCATTGTTACTATCTATCGTCTCTTGTACATCCATTACGTCTTTTGTAGACTCTTTTGTTTTGAGCCGAGGGTCTAGCGGAAACCTCTCCACCTAAAGTAGAGGTATGGTCTGCATCTACTCTACCCTCCCTTAACACTACTTTATGAGATTCAAGTAATAATTACTGAACACTTCCAATCTTGAAGAAAACTGGAAAAAGTAAATGCATGAAATGAATGTACTGACAACAGTGAAGAGAGCGTGTGTATATTTGTTCAAATGGACGGATACCTTTGCTAGGGCACCGAGAACACCCAAGCTGGTGAGCCTCAAATACTCCAAAGGTTTGTCGTCTCCACTAGGCTTGAGAAATGGGTAGAAATAGCATGGAATTTTAGCTGCAAAAAGAAATTACTAGAAGAGTTAACTGTTTCTCACACAACAGTAAAATCGTTTCTTAAGGCACAAAGTTAGAGTTTGAGGTAAACTCGAGCATTAAAAGGACATATTTCCATCGAAAAGAATTTGCAGGCGTGTTTTCATTCTCACCGCCAAAATAATAATGAAATCAAATTTATCTTTTTGAAAGACCGAAGACATGAAAAAGAGGACTGAAGTGGGAAGAATTTGTTCTTCCACTCACTTTGAGACCTAGTCACCTGAATCTTTCCATATTCGTACCAAAACTTGATTCACTCTTACTATCATTTGGCCTTGGCCTTACCTTCTATAAGCTCCTTTCTTGTTTCTGGATTTTTGGCCATAACCTGTAGAATATATCCATAAAGAAATAAGGTGGATACAATATATAACAAAGTGGTTGAAAATTGGTGTCAAGAAATAAGTAGTAACACAATATCAAAACTTCCTTTCATAATGGCCTCATTGCAACAGAAGCTTGTTGAAAAACTTGTTACAATTGAAAAATCATCTTCCCCCAGTATTTTAGTTTTTGAGAATTATATGTTGTTCATACACTTATCAGTGGTATTACTCAAAAATAATCTCCTCTTTTAGTTGTATGGCATTACGTTGATATTGATATCGAGATCAACTCTTTTACCCTTTCTTAAGAAAGTTGCTCACATATACTGATCCACTAACTGAAGTTAATATGTAGTTCTATGTATTTAATATTGGTTCATGCTGAAAACATGATTGTTATAGTGAATGTTATTACAGAGAACATATAAGTATAACATAACATGAAATATCGGTTTAGTAAAGATTTCATTTTGAGAGAATTGAAAAGGCGCTATTTCGTTAAAAGGTTCGATACAACTGCCCTTTCTCAACGTAGCATTTGCTTGAAATAGTTTTCAAAATAACCATTTTGCGCCTTGTAAACCAACAAGGGAAAGTACACTTGTTTGATGGGATATTACTGACCTGAAACAAAGCAAGAGCATTACACACTCGGTTGACTCCTTCATAGATAGCGTTGGGGGTGACAACTTCCAATACACTGATATGACTTCCTGAAATTCATAAGACAAACATTATTACGCATTCACAACTTCTTGCACATCAAAACGCGTTCTTACATCCAGAAACTTTTGCTGCTTGCTGCTAGCAACTTCTCTCTCTAAAACAAATTTGCTCTCCCCTCTCTCTAAAACTCTACACTCCAACGGTAACTATGCAACCAGCAGGGGAATCCCTACCCCCTATCCACCTGCAGCACCCAACGGAAACTTGACAGCAACCCATTCTAAACCACAAGACCTGAGCAAACAAACACCACAACACCTGCTATTCACACCCCTCCTCTTTCAATTTCTACGTGAGAACCCAATTCAAAGGGGGTTTATGACTCACACAAGCGTGCAAACAATCCCAAAACACAACTCCTTCAAAATTAACCCGAAGTAAATTCCTCCAATTTCAATAGGTAAATACAGAAATCAGACGAAAAAAAAGGAAGTATTGTCTATTAACAACATCAAGAGCTGTCTCACAACGAAAACAATACCTCTCAAAACAAGACATCTACGGTACACAAATGAAGCCTACAGAACAGTCCGTTGTTAAACCAACATCCGCAGCAGCGATTCAAGCCAAACTATCTAACCTCTATGACAAAACACAGCAAGTTGATATTCAGCATGGACCTCACTTAGGTAAACCCGCGGTCTACTTGTCTGCCAAGGATTACTTTATTAATATAGCACAAGAATGCAAATTTACTCTTATTGAAAAGTTGTATAGAGGTAAGCCTAATGGATGAGATAAGGGAAGTCTTATTAGACAATTTCAGTTGATTGGGTATGTGAAGATTGCTATCAACATGTCTACTTAGATTTCACTAATGAGGTGGACTATAACCATGTTCTCTCAAAATAATTTGTGGAAATTGATAAATACCCTATGAAAATACTCAAGTGGATTGCGAATTTCAAACTGGATGAGGAAACATCTATAGCCCCTGTGTGGATTCTAGTCCATCAATTACCATGGCATCTATTCAAGTGGCATATCATCTCCAAATTAGTAAGTCTTGTGGTAATGTTGCTAAAGTTAAGTTCAAAATAGATCTACTTAAACGAAGATCAGATAAAAATCTGGTTAGTATTTCATAGATTGGATGGGTCTGAAGATGCTAGGTCGCTAAAAAAAAGTATGAAAAAGTACAAAGTTATAGTCTTTATTGCAATATCCAAGGCCATCTCGAATCTCAATGCAGAAACAAAGCAAGGGACGACAAAGTTAAAGCTCAAAAGGAAGAACATAACATGAAAGAAACAGAAATGATCAGACAATGGTTATTCCTTTGTTTGGATTGTGGCATATAATGAGAGTTCACAAGCCTCATTCTTTCACCTCTTCTATCATTTGGACAAAAATTCCTTTCAAGATATCATCTGTTATGCTTAGAATGCTGGAAAATAAAATTCATACAGATGTTGCTCTCAAAAAACTGGAAGTTCCTATCCCCTCAATACTCATGCAGACGAAACTACTATGCATTTCTTTGGTAGTAGTCAGATTGTTTATCAAGTTTGGTCTTACTTTTGTTCAAGTTGTGGCGTCCCTCTTAAATTTGGCAACATTAGAAAAATCGTTTTGTCTTGTGGCTTGCTAAAACTAAGAATAAGATTCACAAAGCTTTCATACAATGTTTGCCTACTATAATTAGCTGGCGAATTTGGAAGAGTTAGTAGATATAGTGCTAGATTTGATAATACTAAGATGTCTGCTAACTTTATTAGTAAACAGGTGACCAAGACAATGCATATGTCCTTCAACAGTCTTTTTCTATCTTTAACACTCTTCTTGAACGGCACGAACTCTGTAGCAGTATTGAATAAGCTAAGCAGGTGATCAACATCAAGATGGCTTAAACTAAACACAGATTGCTGCAGCAAAGCTAATCCAGGTAGTGCAGGAGGATGTGGAACCCAACCTACCCAACCTGTTTATTATAACCCGCCCAATCATTTGCTCAAACCATTTCAATCCATCAAAAATTTGGTTGATATGTAACCAGAATTGGCTCATAAGAAATCTTGTCAAAATATTTTTAAAAAACTTTTTTTTTTTCAATTTGAAATGTTACATATATCTATAGTATAGCAAAAAAAATTATTAGGTACTAATATAATTTTAAAAAACAAATAAAACAATTAAGTTTAGTAAAATTGGGTTAGTTTGGATCTTGATCCGTATATGATTCATAACATAACCCATTTGACCCAAGTAAATTTGGGTTGGGTTATGTCTTGACTAATTGTTGTCATAACCCATCATGACCTGTCCAAATCATCCAATTATAATCTAGTAGCTGATCACTTGGCAAATTTGGGAGAATCTCATAATAAAAAACCTTAGTTTGTTACCTGCTTCTATCAAAGCTCTGTTGAGTTTGAATCACCAAGGAATTCCTAATTTCGGGTTCAAACAAAGAAATAACTATTTTGTGACTAATGACATTGGGCTTGGGTAGTTATATATTGATATTGTCTTTGTGTATAACATCCACTTGTATATGTGGTAACTGTCCTAGAAAAAATGTCATGCTCTTTAACTAATCTCAAACCTTTTAAATCAGACGATCACATAATTTAACATGTATGACATCAAACATTTTCTCTATGTGACATTTTAAATGCTCAGACTAGAGGTCACAAAATTCTAGCATAAACTCTGAAAAATCAAAATTAAGATTATCCAACAGAATATAAATCCACGAAAATTAAAAGAGGTATACCAGCAAAAGCATGTAAACTGCATTGAAGGTGTTCCACAGCAATGGAGCTAGATATTCGCATGTATCTCGCATCTGAAATATATAACAAAAGTCACCTACTTAGAATCTAACAATTACAAGCACTATAAGAAGGCACAATAAAAGGAACAATAATTTGTTCGGCTGAACTTTTAAAGTCTGCTTATTTTGAATATTGCTTTTTTGTCGGACATACTTAGTGAATAAATATATTAAAGAGAAACAATTTCATGTTTAGCTAATTAATTTGAAAAATACTTTTGTCAATATTAGACCAGCAAGTTGTGTTTTACTAAGGCTATGAAGTTTGTTTGTTTTTGGAAAATGTTTCTTTAGGTTTCAAAAAATAGTTTGATTCTACTCGATTGTATTTACTTTTTTACCTAACAGCTTGACCAAACACGTCAATTCTCCAGAATAAGCTCTTTCTTAAAAAAAAAAAACTTTTGATCAAGTTAGCTTGGCCAAAGAAGTAATTTGATTCTCACTTCTTTAAGTTATGTGAAAAAAAATCAAAATGTTCATTTCTTGAGCTTATGATATCTGATTTAAGGTTAGATAATTTATATTTACTTGGAGCTTGATTTTGTGTTTGGGGGGAAAGGGGGGGTGATCTGATCTTTTGGGGCGATTGAAGGAGGATTTGATCGAAACTTGAAGCTGAAGAGCAAAGAGTTGTGCCAATATTAGATATTTGAGGAAAACTTCAGATAAAAAGTAAAACTTCAGATGAATATTTTAGGTCATTTTGTCTGAAACGTATGTCCTAATAATGTTTTTGGAAATTTCAGATTCACGAGTTTAAAACTGAATTTAAAGTGATTAGACTTATAAAAACATATCAACTTCGCCTATGCATTAAATTTGGATTCTTAAATTGGTTGTTTGTGCACTTCCCCTCAAATAAACTTTGCTAGTGAGGTCTATGGATCGTAATCAAGATATTGAAGATATAGTTGAAAGCCTGAGTTTGACGAAGGAAATTCACAAGCCATAGAAGTTTCTATGAGTCGTAGTTGGATTCTTTAAAGTCTACAAAGGGGATCTACAACTAGCAAAGGAAACTCACATCATCCCTGAGTTTCAAAGGGTGCAATTGGTACAAATTAAAGGGTCGGTTACTTCTCTCAGTTGTTTCTCCCTTTCAACATTTTTCTCCTTATGTTTCTCGTAGGCATTAATAGAGGTGACACCCATTGTCCCATCGCTCCTGATGTACCCCAATCTCGATTTGTCCTAATATCAGTCTAACACAATTTCACTAGTTGAATATTTTAAAATTGAGGCTTTTACTTCAACTCAGCTGGTCCACTAACTTGGTGGATGAAACCAACCTATAATGCCAAACAAAAAAAAGGGTTTTTTTTTCTTCTATAGGTATAGATATTGGATGGTTAGTCTTTATCCGACTTAGCGAGATTTTAGGGGTTTCAAAGAGTATTGAATGTCTTTTTAACAAAATTCATACAAATTTGATCAGAACATACGATTTACATAAAGTTTTTATCATATATATTGTGCCAACTTATGTACAACTTGTGAACAAATTTGATTAAAACATACAACATAACTTATATACAATTATGTTGTCGTATTTATCTTATTTTTTGTTGAATTTATTTTGTATGTCATGTGTATTTCATTGTATACAATTTATTTATGCCTTCCTTTTCGAGTTTCAATATGAAATTTCAATTGAAACCAACTCTCTAATTAAAAATTTTCATACAAACTCCAAAGGATATCATCAATAGTTTGTGGGAACAACTCAGTACAAATAAATAACAATTTGGCGAGAAATCACTTTGACTTAAAAAGCTTCAAAACTTGTTAATGATAGTAATGAAGCTTTTAATAAAGTTATTGAAGCCTAAAATTGAGAAAATTAAAGTCATATTCCATTGATAAACAAAGTTATTTTTAGTAATCAAATGGGAATTTCCTTCATATTGATAATTAAATTATAATTTTACTAGTATATCTTAAAATTCCCAAAGGTACTTGTACTCATCATGCTGCCACAATTACAGTATTTTTCATTTATAAAAATTTTAGATGATTGTATTCATTTTACTCAAGAATTGCATTAATAATCTGTCTAGTTATAGAAATGATATTCCTAATTTTGATTATTGACAAAATTAAATATTTTTTTCTTTTTAGAAAAATTAAAATGCTTACCCTAAGGCTAGCTTGTGAACCACTAAATTAGGGCTTGTATATGCCCATTTTGGTACATATGATACACTTAATAAGATATAACACTAAAAAAATTAATCATATGAGTGATTTCTAGAAATGAATAACAAAAATTTATCCAATGTGAAATTCAGTAATCTTCTTAAAATAGCATATAAAAACAATCGCAGATCTATAAAAATCCTTTGCCTTTATATCTCAAAAATGCATAACAAGCACATATATAGAAAAACTAACAAGAACATCAAATGTATACAAATTAATAAATAATAATGTATATAAAAAAAACACTTGGAACATTTCATATACCTTGATGAGTTGATACATGACATCTCCACGAAGATTACTATCAAGGAGTAACACCACCAGTTGATTTGGAGTGAGCCCATCTAAGTCATGAGAATTTTGTTGCATATCCACATGAGAAGAAGAAATGTTGCATCGCGATGGCGATGATATCAATGTAGATTCCGGGAACAGTGACTCTGGCAGGTTCTCCATGAAAATTTTTAAGGGGAAAATTTTCCTTTTGATTTTTTTTTTCAAATGAGAAAAAAGACAATAAAGAAAAATGTTTTGACTCTCTTTTAATGGCGAAAGAAAAAAGAGTTATTTGCTCAATTCTTTCAAAGAAAACTAAGTAGGAAATGGACAGATGTATAATTATATTTAATTTTTGTCTTATGTAGATTCTTACAATTAAAGGAAAAAAATTATGTTTAAAAGTAGTATTTACTATTCAACCCCTTCTAATTTAAATGACACTCCTTTTATTTTTGACCAAAATGGATATTATTTTATGGAGAAATTTAAGTTTTATATATTGTTGGATTTTAAAAAGGTGTGAATGAACAATAATGGGTTGTGATTCTTTTTTAAGAGATGTTTTTTTTTTTGAAGAGTGTGATTTTTTTGAAGAGTTGTGACTTTTTCAAAGGGTTGTAATCATTCCGATAAGGCACAATAAGCACATGTTCATATTATCATATGTTGTTTATATATAAATAGAATGTTTTCCTCTCATTTTTCAGCAACGGATTTTCTAAACTTCTTATTTTGCATAGAAAAATTCTGGTGTACTTTATTGCCTTTGAGTAGTTCATTGACACCCGCGGTTTTAGGTAACAATTCACTAGTGGAAAGATTTTTCTATCTTGGTAGGATATATTTCATTAACCTCGGGAACTTGAGAAAAATAATTTCTTTAACGACACACTGTGCATTCAGTGGACTCGATCTTTTTCTTTTCAATATTATTTTTATTTTGTCGCAGATTATACCTTCTTTATTGGTTTTGACTTTTTGATTTTGAAAGCATATATACATTAAAATTTATTGTATCTTATGAAGTTTTGAGAAGTTATTATTCAAGTATTGAGTAATACAGATAAACAACAGTATGTAATAGAGTAAAATAATATAATATTATAATTTTCAAAAGTTAACTATTTTTTTTTTTTGCTAGCAATGGATGTTTGAACACCTAAATTCTAGTGGTCGTTCTATTCTATTCTATTTTTCACTACAAAAAAAAAAATTAAATGAGATACAAACTTTTTGTTAATTGTTGCTAAATCACTCGTAGAAATATGTTCTTATGATAATCTATCGCTAGATAAGATTAGTGATAGATTTTGTTATTAAGCTAACAAATTTATTTTTAGCTAAATCATGTTTTCAATAATGTTTGTTATTTGTCCCTTTTTATGTAACTTATTTTTATGAATATCCTTTTCAGCATCATGAAAAAGTGTTTATCGATATCGTTTTACCAAAATCATTAGTGGTTTAGTATCAACTTCAACCCTTAACGACATCCAAATCTCTAGATGATTAATAACTATACCATATAATTATTACTATCTTTTTATCGTTAGAAAATTGAAGATTCTAATTATCATCCTCAATTACATCGATTTCATAATAGCCAAATAAATATTTGACTAAACAAAGAGTTACATTATATAGAATTACACTTACACTCAAATTCAATTACAAGATATTCTTCAAAACATTCAAAAGTAACATCTAAAAAATTCTAGTCTTACAGTTTATTGTTTAAATTTGAAAAGATGGACTAACAACAATGCCAATGCTCCTGCCTTGAGAATACTTGATGTTGGTATCCCATATTTTCCTTTAGCAAATAAGCCCTTCAAAAATGCCCAAAATACAAAAACAATCCACATTATGCATATAACTTCTCCTAATCCCCATTCAATATTAAACCCTTTCTTTAAATCCAACACTCCAATAAACAAGGCACCAAGATTCAATAAGAGAATTGCAATTCCAGGCACAAAAATTGGAGAATCATCAAATGTGAACCTTCCAATATCAGAATTTGTGTCATCTTGGTCCTTTTTTGTAATTTCAAATGCAGTCTCAGAAAATCCAAGTAATTTAATTGTAGCACTTAGAATACCAAATAGCCATGCACTCATAGCATTAACCCTCCACATTCTTTGATTGTTCATCCATGCTATTATTGGTTCATTTGCTCTAATATATTCTGATAAACCATATAGATTGTAGATAATAAAGATTGATGTTGGTATAACTATACTTAGTTCATTTGCCTGCATATATATATATATATATATAAAGAAAAATGACTTAAAGATATCAAAGAAATGAAAATAAATAAACAGGATCTTAACATTTTTAGTCTGTTGACGTATATAGTTTGTAGTCATTGTTGGTATATGCTCAATATATGATATGTGTATACTCATATATACCTTGTTTATACACAAATTATACAGATAATTATATACTTCACTACATGCTAGCTAGAAAATATTAACCAAGTTTATGTTTTATGGACTTTTAACACGTTTGGATTTTCAATCGAAAACAAGTACAACCACTAATCAAATATGCATTAATTATGTATCATAATTATATTTTAATATAACAAACATATACATTAATGGATCATTATTAGGTAATTGCTATACAATATAAGAGTCTCAATTTTCTATTGTGAGTTCTGTTGCTATGTTATGTAATGTAAAAAAATCATGAAAGATATGAGGTGATTTACAAGATGCATGTTAGATCTGTGTGGTCTTGAACTTTTGATCATACTTGCCCTATAAGAAAAACTTTAATTTTAATAAGTTTCGATTTTTGACCTTAAATGTTAGGGGAGGGGAGGGGGAGGGGGGGGGGTTAAAAGTTCAATACCACCAATTTTTAATATATGTAATATTCTTACCTTGGGTAAAAAGTAGGAATTGGTGATGAGGCAATATGCAGGTAGAATAGCATAACAAACTTCAAAAATGGATCTCAAGGCCCATAGTTGGACATACAAATAGGCCATGCATTGTCTCAATTGAAGCTTCCCAAAAAGGGTTCCAATAATTGGGCTTTTAGTGTTAAAGAGAACTTCAAAAAGCCCAGTAGCCCATCTTTTTTGTTGGATCATTGTGGCAGGCCCAGCTGTAGGTGCACATCCAAGAAAGGCAGCCGGGTCGGGTAAACAGTAGGCGGATTTCCAGCCTCTTGATTGGATAAAGAGTCCAGTAAGGACATCTTCTGTTACACTACCATATAGCCAGCCTAACTGAGAAATTATTTTAAACAAAATATCAGATTCTTAAGTTTTAATTTCAAAATCAATAATCGATAAAATAAGCAAGTCAATACTTATTTTATCGATTTTTCCATAAAAATATATGTAAAAACAACGTGTCCGTCCTTTTGACCCCTTTCTACCCTATGGAGAAACCTTCTAACAAAAGTAAACTTTTAAAATTAGAAGTTTTTTCTTTGTGACAAGTAGGGTCAAAAGTTTAAGATCGCTCACTTTCAAGATTACTAAAAAATACCCAATAATAATTTAATTTTGAAACATAACTCAAAGTCTAAACAAGTTTGTTAAGTAAGAATTGTCTAATACCCTACTAAAAAGACCATTTGTTTGTCCTATGATTTACATTGTAAGGATAAATTAGTTTCGTAAAAAAATATTATTTTTAGAATACGTGTGAAAGAGAAATGTAACAGATAATATAAAACGAAGTGAACCATATGTTATCTTATTTATTGAGTTACTAATTTCATTTAATTATCATGAATATAATTAAACTACTATTACTTAAAATGAATCAATAATTACCTTTTGACCCCATGCAGTGCCATATTCAAATCCACAGCTTCCAACTTGATGTGCTATGTCAATGAAACTTGATGGAGAATCAGAATTGAATTGCTCAATAATATTTGATCCTTCTAAGAGAGTCTTAGCAATTGATGTTGATAACTTCTCTGACTTTCCATAAGTTTTCTTTATATACTCATCCTTCAATCCTCCTAATTATCATACATATATAATGTGTCAACTTTAGATAAAAATATATAAAAGATATTTATACACAAATATAGCTAAATTGGGTATATGTTAAATAAATATTATATGAAGATATGTGAATAGACATAAAGAGTAAGTTTTCCTTTTTATAAAATACACTCTTTGAGAAATTATATATTTAAAAATTGAATAAAAAACTTTTATAAATCAGAATACTTAACAAACTAGATTATTCAAAATGTATTACTTCCAATGTCTCAATTTATATGACATTTTTTATGTCTTGAGAGTCAAATAGTTTAAGTTTGATAAAAAATTTGCGCATGTAATCTTCAATATTTTTTAAATAAAATTTATTTATTTGTAAACAACTTAAACTGTACTACGAGTCACAATAATTTATAATTCAAAATGATTAAAAGACTTACGAAAAATTTACGGTTAAAAATAAACTTATTTAACTCTTGAAATTCAAAAGATAACATATAAAATAAAACGAATATAGTAAAAAAAAATCACAATATTTTTCTTCTATTTTATTTGACTCTCCAAATAATAAATGTGTTATATAAAATGGAGCCGATAAAGTAAATAAAAAAGGTTTTAGTTTGCATACCAGCAGTTATTTTTTCATGGGGTGACAAGCCATATATAACTTTTCGTCTGTGGAAACATCCTGATCCTTGATAAAATGGTCCTTGAATACCACCAATTCCTCTTCCCAAATACTATTATAAGAAGAAGATAAATATAAAGTATTTACGAAAAATGAATAATAATAATTATAATAATTAAAAATATATATAATGACCTATGAAAGATAAGTATTAGAATTTAGTTATTAATTGATGGGTTTATGTAATATTATCCCTGACCTATGCTCGAAATTTCAGAGACACATTTATATTATACTAAGGTTCTATTATTCATGAACTTATTTTATAAATAATTTTCTACCTCTTTTCGGCCTACGCGGCACTAGCTTGATGTAAGCCGAAAAAAGGTAAGAAAATTATTTATAAAACAAATTCAGGAGGTAATAGAATCTTAGTATACTATAAGTGGGTTTCTGAGATTTCTGGCATAGTTTAGGATAGTTATTTTCCCTTTAATTATGAATAAATGGTTTACTTTTTTTAAAAAAAAAAAAAAAAAAAAATTTACCTCGTGAAGGACTTTTAATTGATTTCCATAAGGATCTTCTTTCAATCCATCGTAAAAGAATTGTGGAAATTGAACAAAGCCGCAGTCTATCTCATCCTTAGTACCAAGAAAATAACACATGGCATGTAAAATAACTTGTGGGTTATTTGCATACATGTCACAATCCACATTTAGCATGAATGGTGCATTTGTCATCACTCCAGATACTCTAGTCTGTTTATAATGCACAAAATAAAAATATCTACAAATTAATTTTTTCTTAAAAAATGAAACGTTAATTTGATCATGATTTTTAATTATTTTTGTTTTTAAAAAAATACGTTTGATCATAAAATTTCGAAATCTAACCAGAACATTCATGGCGCCAGCTTTGAATTGATGTGGATGTTTTGGTCGCTTCTCTCTAGAGATGTACACAAGATGAGGCAACCCATCAGCAACACCCTCTTTGTTCTCCAATATAACCTTCACAACAAATATTGTAAAATATTTTATAATATAACTTGTTATAATAAATTATTTATTTAATTGGAGGATTATTTTAGCTAGTATTATTGTGAAAGTTCTAAACAGTATTAAAAACATTATTGAAGGTTTTGTTGAATATGAATGTTACTTGAAACATCAAACTTTTCAAATTAGTTTTCAACTACAAATTCTCCCAAGCTAATTAAATTTGATATAACGGAGAAAAATGTAAAATAAACATTGTTTTATGCTTTCTCTTTTAATTTAATTTTTAAAAGATATTTTATTACATTTTGCATAAATATTTTTATCTTAAGCTCATGTTATCATTGAAAAAAAAATTCACTTTTTTTAAGCTCAAGATTTAATTAAACCAACAAATAAATTTAAATGGAGAAAATATTAACTACTATTCATGTCCAAACGGCAGCCTTTATAATCAAAAAGCTATTGGACATTGTCTATTTTTAATTTGAGATTGGTAGATATGAAAAATAAAAAGAACTATTTTCGTATGGATAAACCATAGGAAAATGTCAGTGTAAAATGAATTGTTGTAATAGAAGTTGGAAACATATATGTATACGTCAACGTATTTAATTTAGACCTTACATTGTATATAAATTTTGTAAGATTCGATGGGACAATAATATCAATGACAATATATTATCAAACTGTTGAATTTATATGACGAAATAGGAATTAAAATCAAGCACGTCTATACTGACGTATTCCATTAATACTAGACCAAAGCTCTAATTTTCTACTACGTCAAAGAAAAGATTTTCATGTGTGAATTGAGATCATGTGCTAAAAAATTCTAGAAAGATGAACATGAGATTTCTTCCAAGATGTTCGCCAAAATGTAATGATGAATTTTTCAGTGAGCAATAATTAATTCATTCACAATTTCTTTCATTCATTTTTAATTGTCATGTTATGTTTTTCGAAAATCATTTTGACTAACTTTTAAAAATAAAAATTAAATAACGTTAATTTGATATTTTAAACTACAAATTTTGATATTCAAAAACTATATGAAAAAGTCCTATATCAATATGACGGAAAATACGTCTTAAATATTAGTTAAAGTTATTATTTTGCTCTAAAAAAGAAAATTAAAGAGGATAAAAAGAGTAACTTTTTATAGATGAAGAAAATATAAACTTGAAAATTTCAAGTTTCTTTTGTATGATTTATCGAAATAATTTGTTATGCATTAAAGGATGTAGTGCATGAACAAGGTTATTTTTTTTCCTTAATGAGAGATTTTGAACTTAAAATTTTAAATAATACCGTATGACTCTTTCAGCAAATAAAATTAAAAAATATTGTGATAATTTTTTGGGTTTACACCGGCTAATTAAATCTAGTTTCCAAAGAAAAAGAAAACATACATCTTCTCTCTTAGTAATAAGTTCGCTTTAAATAAGCAAAATAATTTATAACTATATATATATATATATTATATATATATATATATATATATATATATATATATATATATAATCTTTATATTTCATATTAAATTAAAATATATTCTATAAATTAGAACGAAAGGAGTATATATAACTGAAAAAACCTTTATAGTAATTGGATGATTTTTGGGTTGGATATTTGAGAAAACAGCAAAATCTCCACCAAAATCACAAGTCTCTGGTTCTTGTGTACTTGCGTCTTGTATCTTTTTACACAACTGTTTATATTCATCCTGCAATTTCCACACAAAAAGTAGTTTACTTTATTTAGTACTCCTTGCATGTATCTACTATAAATATTACTTACTATATATATAAATAATGATTGTACCAAATTAAAATTTATATAAAAAATAAAGATTAAAGTTCCCTACTTTTATTGTGTAAAAATCCTATACTTGTTTTATTTTTACACTTTACGAGATGGATTGAACTGAATTTAAACATATCAAAAATTACTTAAGCTAAAATGAATTGGACACGTATAAACATACTAAAATATGAGTCCTAACTCAATCCTCTCAATCCTTACAATAAGTTTTACTTAGTTTATTTGCTATTGCATAATTTTTATTATGGCTATGTATAAACACAGTCAAATAAAAATAACTTTAGAAATATTTTAATCAGATTACTCGAAAATGTATTGTAAAGACCCCTATCCCGCGCTGAGAATAGCTTACGCTGAACTGATCGACGGTTTATTAAGATGTAAAGAGTGTGAGATTATAGTGAATGAGTTAATTTGATTTTGTACAAATATCCATATTTATTTTAGACTGAAAGGGTTTTATGAGTAAATAAATGAACGAATAAAATAAACGATAAAAGTATTAAATAGACTTTATATTTATTTAATGTAGAAACTATATAATATTAAAATAATTTACATACCTTCATTCTTATCCAATCTTGTTGAAACTCTTGCGAACTATCTTGTGGTGGTGATGAGTTACCACTAAAATATCGAAAAGGGGCCCTAAGGCTAATATTATATTTTTTACAAAAAGGAATCCAAATCTTAGCAAATTTTGATGCTTCAACAAGTGAATAATACGTAACCATTGATGCACCATCGTCTGAGACATAACAAGCTAGCTTATTAGACGGATAATCAACTGCTAACAACGATAAAACGGTGTTTATCGTTATAAGAGGCGGTTCTAGGACGGGATCTGCTGTTGTAACAAAAATATCCACAGCTGGAAAATTACAAGTCCTGTATTAAATAACAACATCGTATATTAAATAAATGTAGCTGAATTAAAATCATATACAAAAATAATTTATGGGACATATTGTTAATTGAAGAGGTTTCAATTGAAGCCCTTATTGCCACAACGTACTTCAAATAAATAATTATAATAAGTGAAATTAGTAATTAGAAAGAAGAGAAGCGACCTATATTAACAAGTAATGATATTTACATGGAATAAGTTAAAATTGTTAAATTCAAGAGTGCCGTTAAATACTACATGCATATGTATGATTTAGTAGAATTCAGTAATTTTGATTTGCTTTTCACAATTCATTTAATACATGAAAATGGAATCTAATAACAAACTTCTTTTTGCATTCAAAATTCATAAACTAAAAATTCTGTCTCTGTAGACGATTATATATCAAATAGGAAGTTTAATTGTGTTACCGTTCCAAAAGGCGTGGAGGATATGTTTTTGGTTCAACTTGATTCCATTTTGTGCTAACGGTGAGAATCCAAATAAAAGTGAACCATGATTCACATATAAGAGCCAAGAGCCATTGTAAACCATGATATTTTAGAGTGAGGAATCTATAGGCCAAAAGTGAGAATAAAAGGAAAAGAATAAAGAGTTCTATTCCTCTTGATATATAGTTTTTTCTATAATTAATTTCATAAAGAGGAAGAGAAGAAGGTGTTTTGGGAGCCATTAATAATGGAGAAACAAGATATACAAAAACTAGTAATTATTGGAAATGAGGTTTTTTCCTTTATTTGCTTCTCAATGTTTACATAGATTTATAGATAGTCCACCATGGCCTAAACGTTGTGCTAGGGCAGTACTAAGCTTGCGTTTAAATATGCAATTTCATATCATCATTAGTACCATATATAATATTTATTTATTTTACTAATACTAGCCACTTATAAAATTGTTGTGTCGCTATGTAATTTGTTTGTACCGCAATATATATGAAATAATAATTCAAGTCCATTTCAATGACAGAAAACTCTTGTTTTTATTTTTATCATAGATAATATTTGAGTATTTCGAGGGGTTTCCAATTTGGATATATGTTATGTTGGGAAAAAATATGTTGGAATTAGTAATGGTTTAATTGTTTGACTTGTTAAAGTGATAATAACATGTATCGGACAATTATTTTCGTTTTAATAATATCTTCATCTTATTTAATAGAATTTTTTTTAAAGGATTTCATGAATATTTTTTTCATTATACTGTTTTATTCGAGGACAACTAGTCTCGATATTAACATTACATGATCTGGTAGGTATAAAATAATCCTAACTTTGATGTTTAAGTTATAATCATGTTTAATAAGGAAATAATGAATAAAATAATATTAAATATTTATATTTGTACAACGTACAAATAGTTATTTTTATTTAAGCGAAATCAACATATTTGAATAAGAATACAAGAAGAAGCATCTCAAGATTGAAGAAGCTGATTCAAAAAAATTAGAATCAACGAAAAATAATTTCAACAAATCATTTATAAGCGTGATCTCCCATCCTCTCTTTCTTCGGAGAGAGGTGGAATCAATTATATACTTGACAAGTTGATTTTAAATAAGGCTCAGGTATTACACTTGCTCTTTATACACAACTAAAAGAATTGACTTTCATGCATATGATAAAAATATAATTTTGTTACCTAATTGTCATATGTAATTGCGTTTTAAAGAAAAAAGAACAATAATTTTTGAGTTCTTTCCAAGACAAACCTAAAAGCATTTTATTTTTATAAACGGTAATCTTTATTAATCTCTTTTAGTATTACCCAAAATAATAAAAATAGCAAGGTTACTGTCTAGATGTTCACTTTTTTCACAATAATATAATTTTTTTACAAAACTTAGCTCTCCTGAATTAAACCACCAATATTATACATAGTCTAACTTCATTTTTTATCTTTATTTTTTTATATAAAAAAAAAAATAGACAAGCAAACTCTTGTTTCTAGCTTGTCATGAATAGTCGTTTTTATACAACCATCAATGTGAAGAAACAGTATGCCACGCAATATATGGTTAATTATTTTTTAAATAAGAAAAAGGACATAAAAGCGAGGGACCATGTATGATAGACTGCAAAAAAATTAAAAACATCATTTTCATGATAATACAGTGAGAGATAACTCTGACCATTAATTTAATTTTTAAATAGAAAACAATTATTTTTTTTTTGGCTCTTTTCGATTTTTAGGCAAAATCCAAAAGCTTGGCTATATGCTGCAGCATATTTTTATCCATTCGATTTAAGAAAAAAATTGAAAGGCTGCTTAGAGTCCTGCATCGGTGGAATAGATGATTGGTCGGCTTATATAAATTTAGATAATTTTTTTCTTATTAATTAGCTTTTTGAATCAAAGTTAAGTACTTTTATAACTTTTTGTGGTATCAAAATTCGATATATTCACGCTTAGGCTCTTAGGCTATAATTCGAAAAGATTTTCTGTTAGCCTAATATTCAGACTCAACTAAAAATAGGAAAACTGAAATATGTATTTTGTATAAAAAGAACTTTGTTATGGAATAATAATACTTATTGATTTTGGTTGAAAATAAATGTCAAATGAGCGGGTTAGATTGAAATTAAAAGTATTAAAATGGGTTGAAATAGAAATAGTGTTGGGTCTTGATCTAATCAAATTTACTTCGGACTCAAATGAGCTAAAAACAAGTTGGATATTGACCCGCTCAATTAGACTCCATTAATCTCAATAGTTTAACATATTAATATTTAACTTTTAATCACAATTTGAATTTTCGCTCAATAATTTTTATTAAAAAAGTAACAAATAGATAGATAAATATTAAAAGATGTTAAATAGATAATAATTCATACCTTTAATAGAAACATCTATTAATAAAAAGTTTTAAAACGGATTGAAATTGGAGATTGAATTGGACTCAATTGAAAATTTTCTTCAAATGAGTTAAGCTTAAATGGGTAGAGATTGAACTCAATTCAAATTATCTTGAGCCCAACCCTTAAAATTCTAAATAAGTTGAGCGAGTTACCTATATTTTGGTTCATTTTTTATACCCCTAATCCTATCTATGGATAACGGATAGTTCTAGATACTACAAGAACTAAATTATTTTATTATTATTTTTATAAATATCATCTCTAAAATACTTATAAGAAAATTCTAATAATTTTATCTTCTACAGTAGATCATTTATATACATAAATCAAAATTAATTTTATACAAATGAATATTAAACGTTGTAGTATTTTAGCACTTCTCCTTTATTTCTCTAATAGTCTACCATGCTCTACATCAAAAACGAGTAAACCTGTAGACAGAGGTAACTTCTATAGACGTGGAGAATACATGGAGAGAAAAAAAATACCCGCTATTTTTATATTTTTATCCCTAAAAAGAATTTTATTGATATAAATAAAAAAGTACTCCATCATTCAATTTTGATTATACGTAAATAAATATTTAAATTTATATCAAATTAAATAAATAGACTCACAAATTATAGGTGATATACTACACATAAAATACATGAATTATATGTGATAAGACACATGAAGTGAGAAGCAAATTGTGATATAGAATATTTAGTAATTATTTATTTTATATAAATTTAAATATTTATTTAATCACATTCAAAATTAAAGAGTATAAAGAGTTTTTGGCTAAAATCATATCTCAACTATGACTTAAATCTAATGCACATTTTTATGTTATTTAAATGAATAAAAAATATTCTTATACTATCCAAAAAATAACAATAATCATCTTTCAGCCTATTTTTATTAAGAAAGTGATTGAACCAAAATTTATATGTTGTCCATTTAGCATATTTAAGAAAAAAAATTGATAAATCGAACAAATAATACTTAAAATCGAACCGAACTGATCGATATATTAAAAAACAAAATTTCTGAGTTTATGAATTTTATATTTTTATAAAAAACAAAAATAGTAAAAATAATAGATATAATAAAGTTTTATTGTTATAGTTTTGATAATTGCGCTTCATAGTTATTGTTTTGTTTGCTACGAAGAATGTGATATGTATTTTTCTGCTCATGTGCATATTTCTCTTGCGAGTATACAAATATGATTAGCATATACAAATTCTGCTTTAATATATTTAGGAATTTTTCAGAACTTTATTTGTATATTTTGCTTGCCAATATACAAACAAATTAATTTATTATGAACTTTTTATAAAATGAATACAAATAGCTAGGATAAACATATACAAAACTTTAAATTTATACAATTCAAATTATACAAATTATAAATTTATACAAATCAAACGAAATCTATATATATATTAAACGAATAGCAAAAAATAGAAAAATTCTATACACATAGTATATACATTTTTTAAACCTAAATATTTGCTATTTTGCATGTTCTATCAATTAGGCCCACCATGTCCTTTCATGGGCTTTAAATGATATAAAATGGCTTGAAAAAATGGCATAGTATGACAACCTATAGACTTTATTGACAATAAATAGTTCATTTTAAATTTTTTTATTTGTTATATAAATAATTAATATCAACAAATTTTAGTTAAAAAAACAATTTAATAGATTGAGTGACTTTCTGAGGAAAGAGTGGATAGTTGAGTGACTTTTGAGTTAAAATTCAAAGTTGAGTGACTTTCTGAGAAAGAAGTGCATAGTTGAGTGACTTTTGAGTGAAAATTGAAAGTTGAGTGACTTTCTAAGAGAAGAGTGCATAGCTGAGTGACCATATGAGGTATTAACTCTAAATTTAACACATAAAACAAAATAGTAGAATTTTATTTTTGAAATATCTTTTTATCTCTGAACGTAGTTGCCTATCTACTTTGAGGAGGATTATAAATTGACTGTAAATAGAAAAGGTTATGTATTAAAATGTCGTGCAATATCGCTTGTCACATTCAAGATCTATCAAATTTAAATCACAGGTGTAAGTTAATTACTAGTCTATTACCTTATTAATAGTTATTTGATCGACTTTAGTCCATTTAGCCAATAATATTTATCCTTCAATTTTGCTTGTAATTAGCCATTAGGTATACATATATATATATATATATATATATATATATATATATATATTATATATATATATATATATATATATATTATATAATATATATATAGATATATATATATATATATATATATAAAACTTAATTTGGTCTCTATTGATATATGTGCTCTTCAACTTTGTAATAGTGTACAAAAGTAATCATTAAGATTAGGAAAAAAGCTCAAATATATCGTTAAATTTTTAGTTTAACTTTTTTATGTCATTATTGTTAAAGAAAAGGCGCATTCAAGAACTAGTTTGAGCCAATTTTTTTAGAAAATTTTTCACTCTCCCTTATAAAACTTTAATTTTTTCCAAGTAAAATATATATTCAAATACAATTTTAAAATCAATAACAGATAAGGGCTAAAGGAAGGTGCTAGCTATTTACTAACGAGGTCCCAAACGAAAAAGAAAACGATAATGCTAGTCATGGTCCAATTAATTGAGTCAAACGTGTTAATAACATTTTTCCTATTTTTGGAAACCAAACATTAAATGTTATTTTTGTGAAAAATACTTTTTCGAAGGTGTTCATCTTGGAGGAAACAAAGTGAAGAAAGAAGTTGAAATTGTGAGAAAGCAAGAAAAGTACTACTAATATGATGGGTGATTATATCTATAAATATACTTATCAATATATTTACCCCGTCTCATTTTATATGTCATATTTCAGATTTCAAGAGTCTTGATCATAAATTTTTCATAAATCTTTTAAACATTTTGAATTATCAATTATTGTGACTCATAATATTTTTTACGTAATTTATAAATATATATGTATTTTATTTCAAAAAAATTGAAAGTTTATGCGTAAATTTTTGTCAAACTTAAATTTTTTGACCCTCAAAATATAAAATATGTCATATAAACTGAAACAAAGAGAGTACCATATTAATTCAAATATAAAACACATAAACTCAATAATTTGAGAGCTAATTACATTCTATTCAGAAAGATTTTCAAATTATCATAGTCTCAATTTTTTCACAACTCACGGATACACTACTTTTTTGTCCGATGCATAGGAAATAATATATAAATTATGTATCAGATCTATCAGTTATGTATCAAATGCTTAACTATATACCAAATTCATTTTAGTTTAAATTTAAAATAAAACAAATTATATATCAATGATAATATTTGTACCAATATATTATATACAAATAAAATTATAAATTACATGATAAAAATGGAATAATGAAGTATATGGAGTTAAGACAGAGCAGGAAAAAGGGGAGTATTGCAATTAATTCAAATGAGAGGATTTTTTTGAAAATCTTATTATCCAAGATTAATTCTACCTTTTCATCTATTAATTCTTTTCTGAATTTTTTTAAGAGTAAGTGCGGTTGTAGTTTATTGAAAATACTTCGATGAGGCAATTTACGGACCCAATATTGCATGTCATAATTAAAGTTGATATTGACATGAAAGATACAACGAACACCTTGTATCAGTCGAATTTAGTAAATTTTATTTTAAATATATACTTGTATTAAAATTATTTGTTAAATATAAATAAATTTCAATTCTAAAACCTAGTTATTATTATATAAAATTACCATATTATAAAATATAAAATTTATAAAGTTAAAAATCTAATTTTGCTCCTAAATATACATACATATATAACATTTCATTCTAATTGGCTTAGGTCGTTTGGTAGATCATATTAAAATAAATAGTTTATGTATTATGTATGGTATTATTTAATATTATGTAATTTGGTAGGAAATTTTGTTTACGTATAATTAATCTATGAATTAGTTATACCTCCGACATGGTATTATATGATGTATTACTAATATCTTCTATTTGGAGGTATTAATAATACAAGAGATATAATACCATGGAATAAATTTACTAAAGACAAAATATCTCTCAAACCATTTTAATTATTTTCTTGATTTTATGTTTTATGTTTTGTGCTAGTAAATTTATTTAAATAAATTATCTTACAAATTATTTAGAATATATATATATATATTCCGTTGAGTCTTGCGTGACAATTCACATTGTATATAATATCTTATAAACATTGTATTATATATGACTCACGTATCAATTTATTTAATTTTTATATAAATTTAAATATCTATTTATGTTTTTCCAAAAATTAAAAAATATGAATACAAGCGAAAGTCAAATTAAGTACACATTATGCCTTCTCATTAATTGCAAACAGTATTCATAATTATTTTAGTTGTACCAAAATATGTTGATCAATGCTTGAGACCGCGACAAGCAGTGCCAGTCTTTAAAATATCAGGGGCGATGGCTTTCATACGTACGTGGGAAATAAATGCCACCGACAAGTTTTGGAAGCGACCATTTTCATCTAGCGTTTGATAATAAATTTTAAATTAAATTTATATTAAATATCAATTGTTATTTTTAATTAAAATCTGATTTTCAAATATCTTTTCAAATTGGGCCAAATTTTTAGAGAAGTTTCACTTTGACTCATAAAATTTTAATTCCTTTTCAAATAAAATACATATTCAAGTAAAACTGCAAAATCTATGAAAAAGAAGGACTAAATGCAGTAGCGGAGCCAGAAATTTCTTAAAGGGAATTCAGAAATAGTAGCTTATTATCTTAAGTGTCCAAATTTTCTTATTTAATCATTTCGTATATTATTTTACTTGTATATATGATATTCTTAACACTATGTGGCTACGCCACAGGGTAAAGAAAGGTGCTAGCTTTACTAACGAGGTCCAAAACGAAAAGGGAAATAATAATGCTAGTTATGGTCCAATTAATTAAGTCAGACTTGTTGATTTCCTCCATCCACAATTGTTTGTTAGGGTAAAGTTATGCACTTCTCTCAAGGAAAATTCAATACAAGGTGTAAAATGAATAATATAACTCTATTATAGCAAGAATATCAAAAATTTACATAACTTTTCAATTGAACAAAATGGAGTAATTATTAAAGGTAGAATTGAAAAAAAAGACTAATTATTTCTTGATTGTTTAAATCGACAATTAATCTTGGACATTTATTTTTAGTATATATGACATACAATTGTGGACGGAGGGAGTAACATATTTCCTAATTTGGAATTTAAAAATTAAATGTTATTTTCGTGGGGGAAAATGTTTTTTCAAAGTGAGTGCTCATCTTGGAGGAAACAAAGTGAAAAAAGAAGTCGAAATTGTGAGAAAACTAGAAAAGTACTAGTAATATGATGGATGATTAAGAATAGCTATACAATATACTTTGTGTTATAAAATCTAAGCTCAGAATAATATAAATATAAAGAAGAAGACAAGAGAAAAAGATGTAGGAGAAAACTTTCTTCTTATTTAAGTGTATGTTACAATAGTGAATGATATTTCTATTTATAGGTAGATAAATCAACCAAAAGTTCACAATGTTTAATGTCACATTAGTATATACATTTCTATCCAAAAAGGTTCATGTCACCTTGGGAATACATATCCATGATAAGAATAAGTTTATGATAATCTTAATGGACAATCCACTTAATTCAATGTATTTATAACACTCCCCTTTGGATGTCTATAGATAATGTGCCTCGTTAAAACCTTACTAGAAAAAACTATGTGGGAAAAAAAATCCTAGTGAAGGAAAAAGAGTACACATATCTTTTGATACGCACTATTTGTTGCCTCATTAAAAACCTTGCCAAGAAAATCTAGTGGGAAAAAACCTTGGTCAAGGAAAAAAGAGTGCAACACGTATTATACTCCCCCTGACTAAAACATCACTTAATTTCTTGTGACGATGTGTCCAATCTTTGTACATTGTGGTTGATATATTATTTTTCAAAGAAAAACCACACATTTCCTGAATTTGGTGTGTCATTTATCTTAACCAGACGCACTTTCGACTTGCTACCTGGAGGACTTTTACTTCTGGACAGTAACATTTGCTTCATTGATTGTCAGGATATTATTGTGCCTCAACATGCAAACACATAGCGTGCTTGAGATAGAGCTTTATGCGGATCATATAAATATAATAGCATATGCGTAACCAATCAATTTTGTCTTGGATTCCTCGGAATAAATCCATAATTATGGTCCTTCGAGGATATTCAATCATGTGCTCAACACCATTTCAATGTCCTTTAAGGGGGTCCGTCATGAAACACTTAGGAAAAAATTTGAGACTTTCAGGAAGAAAATCTCTGATAACCGTGACGGTTGTGCAGGACGGAACGTCGTAGGCATGACGGTCTGTCGCAGAGGTCTGTCGAGGGACACTTAAGAAAAATATTGAGACTCTCAGAAAGAAAGTCTCTGACAACCGTGAAGGTTGTGCAGAACGGTCCGTCGCGGGTATGACGATCCGTCATAAGTGTCCATACGGAGACACTTAGAAAATATTTTTAGACTCTAAAAAACAGGGCTCCCTGACAACCACGGCGATTGTGCAGGACGGACCGTCGAGGGTATGACAGTCCGTCATAAGTGTCCGTAGGGGGACACTTAGAAAGTATTTCGAGACCCTAAAAAACAGGGTCTCTGACAACCGTGACAGTGCAGAACGGACCATCGAGGGTATGACGGTCCGTCATAAGTTTCCGTAGTCCTACACTTGGTCAGAATTCCCCAACTTTTTTCAGCAACCATTATCTTCTCACAACGGTTGACCCTTACGGACCGTTACAGTCACGACGGACCGTAGTGGGGTCCGTAGGTGGTCACTTCTGCAATTTCAGCTCAAAATCTCCACGTTTTCCTTTGGACAGATTTCTTGAAAATAAATAGTAAACTACATCAAAAATCAATACAAAAAGGCTTTAGACACACACTAAACTTAAGGAAAAGACATTGAAAGTACCGTGAAATCCCAATACATCATGCAGTTCGAAAAGACAATATCAGAGCTCTTGGATGCAATAAGAAAAGTTAGAGATAAACTTAAACTAGATTTAAATTTTAGAAAACAGAACATAATAGAATCATATTTCACTAAGTTTTCTTAGATATATTTTTACTTTTGAAAAATTATTAATTTATAATATCAATGAGACCATAATTTATATAGGTATCTTCTGAAAATATATTATCTTATTATCTAATCGAAATTTGTGATTTTTCTCACTGTCTCAACTTCGGACGAGACGAAAGCATTACTTTAGAGAGATTATTAATTTACGAGTATTCATAACTATAAATTGAATTCATATTGATTTAGATTTGAAATTATTGGAGTTATGTATTAATAATTATATTTGCACCAAAATATATTGTACATAAATAAAGTTATAATATATATGATAAAAATGGAGTAATGTATCTGAATATTAATAAATAGAGAAGAAAAAAGAAATTATGTAACTAATTCAAATGATAAAGAATTTTTTAAATATATATTATTTATTTTAAGTCAGTCTAATTGTGTAATGTTTTTTTAGTTAAAAAGGTAGTACTCCACAGGGGGTGTTTTGGGGAGGGAAGAAGAGGCTATATACAAAATTTGACCAAAAAATAGAGGTGATTTGGATTTGATGTCAGTCAAAACTTAAATATGATATGCTAAAAGTAAATATTTATGACGTAAAAGGGTTAAAATTATCCCTGAATTATGCGAAATAGATTATTTATAATTTTTATTACATTTTGGAATTAAAATACCCCTACAATTATTTTAGGAGACCACAAATATTCTCAAGAGTTAACACCCCAATTTTTTTAGTGATGTGGCATGTCACAAGGGACTAATCCCTACACCTAAGCATTGTCAACTAAGATTCATTACAAAAGATTTGACATTTAGTGACGAAAAAATCGCCACAAAATTCTAAAATATTGCCACTAAAATTAATGAGTGATTTTTAGTGACGATTAAGGCTCCAACATTCATTCGCTAGTAAAACTTTTTTTCAACAAAACAATATGATAATTAATTTTCAATTGCAACCTAATTTTCTAAAATCAATAACTTGCAATATTGATATTAAAAACACCCAATATTATTACGAAAAATCATAAAAGTTACTTCTCAATTTACATCTCCTACAATATAATGCATCATTTTACATAAATTTACAAATAAAATAAAAATAAAACATACAGTGTCTTCAAAATTCTACTTAACCGAAATCATTTTTGCTTTTTTAAAAACAATGAAAGAAAAATACAAAATTAGAATTTAATGTTAAAACTTTTAGTGACGCTAAAGGTCTAGTTCTTTTGTAGTGAATTCTAGTTGGTAATGCTTAGGTGAAAAAATTAGTCCCACGTGGCTTGCCAAGATAAGTCAATAAAAATATGGGATGTTAACTCTTGAGGATATATATGATCTCTTAGGATAATAACAGGGATATTTTTTATCCCAAAATATAACGAAAAATATAAATAATCTCTTTTACTTAGTCCAGAGCAATTTTGATCCTTTTTGTATTTACGACGAGAAATGAATCCTAATTTTAGGATGCACTAGCCCTTCTAAATTTTAATAAAGACCTCTCAACGTAAGTTTGTCTAGTTAGTAATTAACTAAATGATACGTATGAATTCAAGGAGGTCAGGGTGAGAATTAATCTACATGTAGAATTAAATTTATGCAATCACATTATTTATTTAACATAACAATATTGGAGTAGTGACAGATATATCAAGCAATTACGTCTGTGGTCTGCAATGATTAATTAGAATCAAATGTGATTTGTGACATTTTTGTTGACTTATATTATTATTTCAGATTTTCGGTCCCTTCGGAGACAAAATAAAAAAATATATTATTATGACATATTTGGTACACTGTCCATTGATAGCTCTAGGACGAACGTGAACTTTGTCATTTGTAATACGACTAATTATTTCATCAATAAAAAATTTAAAACTATACTAATGTGCTCCATAGATATATAATACAATTTGCATTCATCATAAAATATTATGTCACTAGTCAATGTGTCACGATTTTGTTTATCAAAATTTATTTTTAAAAAAATTGTATATTATCTTTTTTTCTATATGATATCTGATATTGTTAAGATTATTTTCACACCAAAGCTTGAACTCGTAACCTCTAATCAAGAAAAAAATAACTCATCAACTGCACCATATTCTTTGTTATTTATTGTACCATAAAAATTATATATTAATAAGAAACTGTCATAGAGAAATTAAAATAATAGGAAAAATGATTCGTGCAGTATGATCCTCTCAATCCAGCTAAATTAATTAAGTAATGATTTAATTTTCTAATCATCATTTTAAAAATTGCACTTCCACATCAGAGAAGCATATTTGTGAAATTAAAATATTGGAGGGTGTTTAAGGTGTCGGTATTTTTATCGTTGATAATGCCAAGTCAAAGATTTTGTCTTTTTTTTTTTCTCTAGCTTCTTTGTCAATGTTCCAATGGCCACATCAGGAGATGTTTAGGGATATGTGTTAGATTAAGTCTTAAGCCTAATATACATTTTAAAAACTAGTTTTTGGATTGAGATAGATTTGGATGTGTTAAAAAATGACAAAAGTCCCACATCGGTGATTAATGAGATGGGTGGACTCTTTATAAGGCTTGGGCAATCCTCCATCCTTTGAGCTAGCTTTTGGAGTGTGAGTTAGGTCCACATCGGTGATTAATGAGATGGGTGGACTCTTTATAAGCCTTGGGCAATCCTCCATCCTTTGAGCTAGCTTCTGGGGTGTGAGTTAGGCCTAAGACCTAATTTCACAGGATGACATGTTTTTACATGGTATCGGAATCAGATTCATTCATGTTTGGGCTCCCGATCCACATTCCAGTTGGGTCTAAGCGTGAAAGGAAGTGTTAGAGTCGGTAAAAATTTCACATTGGTTGGAGAATGAACGAGTGACTTTTATATGAATTTGGACAATCCTTTTCTCATTATTAGCTATCATATCTATACATCGATATGTATGGAGGCTTTGATTTTCAAGATAGAAATGATAGAAGTCTAACCATTGGATTTTGCTAAAGCTTTTCACTTGATAATAGCTAATTCGAGTATCCTAAAAAAGAAGCTCTTTGATGAGGTTTTGGTTTGGTGATAGATAAATCACCCCTAAGAGAGAAAATTGCCGGTACATGAGGTTGATAATTTAAGGTAAGGGAGATTGATGAAATTGTCAACATTATATTGTAGAAAAGTAGATGAAATTGAGACTGACATCTAGTGTTCTCTATGATGAGAATATGATGGTGAGACTTAAAAGGGTAGATTTTATATAGTGATGGTTAGATCAACTATGATATATGGGCAGAGTATTGGGTTTTCCAGAACTTTCATATCTAGAAGATGAGGTAGTGTATTTGGAGATGCTTGGAGGATGTGTAAGCATATCACGAGAGATAAAAATAAGAATATGAATAATGATATTATGAATAAAGTGAAAGTGACCCCCATGGAGGACAAGATGCAGAAAGTGGAGCAAAAATGGTTTTGACATGTTAAGAGAAGATGTATAGATTACTAGATAAGGAGGTTTGAGAGGTTGGTTATAGCGCGCTTGAGAAATGTTAAATGTATGCCAAAAAGATTAGGGTGATGCGATAAGCAAGACATAACTCAACTTCAACTCACCAAAAATGTGACCCTTAATAAAAGTGTTTCGAGGTTGAAGATTAGTGTAGCATATTAGTAGATAGTCGGGTGTATTTCATTTCTATTTCCAAAGTGTCTGTATTATTCTTGTATTATCTTATTCTTAGATTTTTGTGACTACCTTGTGTTTATTTATCTCGATTATCTTATTATCCTCTTGTTATTTCTTCTTGCCGCTACACCCTCTTTTGCACCTATCTTTGAGCCAAGAGGCTATAGAAAATAACTTTCTTAACTTTTGAAGGTAAAAGTTGAGGTTAATGTATATCTTTATCGTGCTCTACTTATAAAATTACATCGAATTTATTATTTACTTATTTTCAATGGTAGAAAATAACATTTTCTCAATGATTCAATAGAAAGAGCTCATTCCTTTACTTATGTTGAGTCTTCCTCGTGTGTATGATGCAAATTGTTTTAATGGATCGCTCCCAAAATTCCACAACTCTCGAGGCAAAAACATAAAGAAAAGAACAGCCTTGGAGAATGTTGAGAAGAGAAAATGGGCTTCAAAGCAAATTGGCCCATTTTTCACATGGTCAAAACATGAATATTTGATGAATTAAAAAAGGGAAAATTACGTAGCATGACAAACATTCCTATTGAATTAGTTAATAAGGGTATAATTTAATTTATTTACTGTCAATAAATACAGTTTTAATTTTTTTGCCATAATTAATGAGACCCACTATCTATTTGTATACAGAATAAAAATAGTCATCCAAAGATTTTTACATAATTTTATTCAAAATCAAATTTATCTCTCCTATTCTCATTCCATATCTTTTCCTAAAATTACTCTTCCCTTCTAATTTGAATTTCCATTGGGAAAATTTTGACCTTCTCCCTCCGATGTTCTTCCACTTTTCTTAGGTAACCGCCAAATTCATGACTTTCACTATTTTTTTTTCTTGATTCCTTCTACTACAATTGTATATGTAGTATGATTGTTAGTTTTTTCATATTTTTTTTTAAAAATCTTTATTACTTATCAGATTACAAGTCTTTCAAAATCAGAATAGATGATTTCTATCCATGAATGAGGATTACGAGAGGTATGTCATTGCATGTCAATGTTGTTGATAATCCACCTTCGTTTCAATTGAGTTAACTCAGGATTCTGGGTTAATGTAGGGTCTATGGCAAAACATAGACAAGTTTAAGTTGAACAATCTATTGAAGAATTGAGATCCATGAAAAAAAATGATCCAATGGCAATTCATAAAGTCATCAACAAAGCGAAATCTAGCGGCATTACAAAGTTATGTATATAGTGATTTGTATATTAAGTTAATATATACAAAGTATTATGAAACAGTTCTTAATTGTATATTCTATTAGTTGTATACCAATTACTAAAGTTAGGTATATAATGGGTTGTATATTAAGGTAACATATACAAAGTCTTATGAGGCAATAACTATTTGTATACAATTATTTAATTTTGTATAAAGAAATTTGTTAAAATCACTCTATAATATTATAATACATTATACAAATTTGTCGATATATACAAAAAATTATGAACATAATAAAATATTGTATATATAAACGTCACACCCTCAAATATAGAAACATATTTTAAGCTTACTATATATATACAATTAACAAATGAATATTATATACAATCAATTTAATCATTAATATTTTTTTTAAAAAAAACAAAAACATGAAATCACAGATGCACATATATAACTATAATATATATACCAAAATTATTATATATTATACAAATTCCTAGAATTATACAAAAAAAAATAGGAACATAATAAAATATTGTATACAAATAGATTACCAAAAAAAAATAAATTAAAAAGAATATATGATGGTCATATAGAGTTTAAAACACAAAATCAACTACACACAAATATTGTATAAAAATTATATATAATTTCGCAAATATATACAATATAATCAATTTATTTATAAATATATCTATGTGTGTGTTTATGTGTTTCATAGATTTATCTAAAAAAAAATTAAAAAAATATTTGATTTTGAACAGGTATTGTCTTTCTATAGCTTTAAAATTCTTTTTTCGGGGAAATATTTGATTTTGAATGTTTTGCTTAAATCATGGGATTATGTGAATTTATTGTTAGCATCTTTTGTGTTACTGTTACCATTTATTCAAAAATAATTTTTTTTTATTTAATTAAAAAAATGTTTTATACAAATTTAGAATCACCTAACAAACTAAACTATACCCATGGAATGTAATTATGTAAACTATACCCATGGAATGTAATTTCATAACTTCCGTTTGCCATATATGAAATTTTCCCATTAAAAAATAAGAAACTTACATAAATCTCACTGGTTTAGAAGCTAATTACTTAAATATATTTTAGTTTATAATATTACGTATTTTTTTTTATATATTTTAGTGCATTCAGATATGTTTAGATATGTATTTCTCGAGATACATGAATCAAAATTAGATGTGATTTTTTCTATATACATTGTATCTAAGTAGATTCATATATATCTGAGATACATAATAAATCTCCCTCACCCAGGGCCGGCTTTGCCTTTGCAAAATAAGGCTTATGCCTTAGACCCCAAAATTTTGAGGACCCCAAAATTTTATCAAAAATAAATTATGTGTTAAAATTTTTATAGAAAAAATTGAATATTTATGATAAAAAGTATATTTAAAAATATGTATTATTTTACTCAGTTTAACATATGTTATCCTTCATTAAAAATAAGAACTAATAGTGAAGAGTGTTGAACAAAGAGAATTACCAATTCCTTTTTATTTTGTTTCAAGCATTACAAAAACATATAGAAATGAGATAAATCAAGTCATCATCTTCTTGAATCAGATTTTGTGGTTCTAACTCTTATCTTTATTTGATATATGTCAACTCTACTTATAGAATTATGTTAACAATTCATAAAATAATTATCTCACTAAAAGGATGTTTTTCAATATTGAGTTGATAAAATCTTACCAAAAATCGATAATTGAAAAAACAACCGTAGATACTTACAATTTTCATCTAAATAGTGTAAGGAAAATAAATTTTGAATATATATACAAAGTTTGTTTAAATTTTAGACCTTTAATTAAAATTTCTCTCTAGGCCTCTAATTACATTGAGCCACCCCTACCCTCGCCTCTCTCCCATCTAAAAGGGACTTTACGGTACCCGTGCACAACAGCCCAATGTAAGACACACACTATATATATAGTGTGTGTCTTACATTGGGCTGTTGTGCATGGTACCGTAAAGTCCCTTTTACAAAATAGGTTCACAGCTTCTTGGGCTAAGATATTAGTCTTTGCACTACAGTTTAGCTCAATGGGACAAAGGTGGAAAAAACTAGCTCATACAAATATAATAATGATTTTCAAACAAAATTAAAAATTAAAAACTTCACTTATTTTAAAATGGAAAATGTATGAATTCTTTAAGAACATGCTGAATTCAATATGTAGCACCCTTATTATAAGTCAACATTGGGAAATTGGTAGTATCAATGGTGAGAATTGAAATTATTTAGATCTAGCCCAGAGCAAGAATAATTACCTTACAGTTTTATTTTTGACGTAATACATAAATATATTCTTAATTTAGTGTTAGTGGATAATCATGATTTTATTTTTTATGTGCACAACTAGATACTTAAACTTGTATAAAATTGAACAAACAGATACATTCGTCATACATGACAATTTTGTGTCCAACGTGGCGTCCTACTTGTATTATGTCATTTAAGACACGTGTGTCTATTTGTTCGATTTTATACAAATTTAAGTGTCTACTTATGCTCAATCAAAATTGAAAGACATAGTTATTTGTTGAAGTTAAGATAAGGATTGTATTTATGTATTATCCTTTTGTTTTCCTTTTCATTCATGGAATAATCTTAAACCAATCTTTGATTTAAAATAAATAAATTAATCTCAAACCATGACTAACATAGTCAATAGCTGCTACTATTAGAGTTCTTTTTCTAAAATTCTTACTTTTTTATGATCACTAAGAATAATATATAATGTACATGATATATACCTCGAGATCAACTAAACAGGTCTTGAAAAACCTTGAAAAACCCTAATCTACTTTGTTAATGATGATGCCTTGGTATAAAAAAGGCTTGATGAACGAAAGTAGTGAGATTAGGGGATCGGGTGTCACGTTCCGACACCAGGATAGTAATAGAGGATCGGGTGCCACGTTCCGGTACCAGGATAGTATATGAGGATCGGAGTGTCACGTTCCGACACCAGGATAGTATATGGATCGGGTGCCACGTTCCGGTACCAGGATAGAATGAGGATCGGAGTGCCACGTTCCGGCACCAGGATAGAATATGGATCGGGTGTCACGTTCCGACACCATGATAGAATGAGGACCGGAGTGCCACGTTCCGGCATCAGGATAGAATATGGATCGGGTGTCACGTTCCGACACTAGGATAGCATATGAGGATCGGGGTGTCACGTTCCGACACCAGGATAGTATATGGAGCGGAGTGCCACGTACCGACACGTGAGGAATAAAAATAATGAATCTTGAAAGATGTTAATATACTCAATTTAATGAACCTATTCCTCAAATGAGTATGGTATTGAGGCTTGAGTCCTCATGGGTGTACTTGGCATTACTTATTAATGATTATAGTACTTGTTGTTGCTACAAGTTGAGTATTGTAGTTGATTTATGATATTATCTGATATATATTGTTTTCTATTTTGAGTTGGCCGATGATACCTACTCAGTACTTGTGTTTTGTACTGACCCCTACTTGTATGTTTCTTTCTTTGTTATTTGTGGAGTGAAGCAAACGTACCGTCGTCTTCAACTCAACCGCAACTCTAGTCAGTCTTCATTACACCGGATTTCAGGGTGAGCTAATGCTTCTAGCTTGGACTGGATCTTCTTCCACATGTCGTGATGCCTTGAAGTTCCGGCATGAACTAGCTCTTTATTTATTCTAGCTTTCTAGACACTCTTAGATTTAGTAATTTGAGGATAGATGTTCTTGTGATGATGACTTCCAGATTTTGGGGGATAATAATAAGTGTTGAGTTTTTAGAAGTTATTGAATTGATTTTCATTAATGAGTTTAAGTCTTCCGCATTGTATTTTGTTCATTATGTTTGAAATGTTGGGGTTTAGATTGGTTGGTTCGCTCACATAGTAGGATAAGTATGGGTGCCACTCGCGGCTCAGATTTGGGTCGTGACATTAAAGAAAAGGCTTATTCATGTCATTATTTTTTAACGGTGATTTTACAAAACCGTTTTTGACACGTGACCAATTATAATTCGGTGACGTCATCAATTTTTTTAATAAAAAAAACCATGTGTCAAGAATGGTTTTGCAAAACCACCGTTAAAAAATAGTGACATGAATAAATCTTTTCTTTAACGATAATAACATAAATGAGCCTATTCTAAAAATTTAATGACATATTTGAGTCTTTTCCCTATAACAAATAATAGGAGAAAGACTATTTTTACAAATCATAACACATAATTTGAGACTGTAACAGTAAATCTTAAAAGATAGGGTTAAATAACTAAAAGTCCCTCATTAGTAATGTTTCTTAAGCCATGATTTTATAAATTAAAGAAAAATACGATAAGTAATTTAAGATAAATTAATTAAATTGGCAATATGGTTACAAATTAAATAATCTTAGGAGCAAGTTACCAACAATATAAAAAAAAATGAGAGACAAGTTTGCAGTTAGGTTGACAATAAATGATGGAGATGATTGACTTCATGGCTTGGGATCTGCAGCTTTCAAACTCCAAATTGTGATTTGTTTAAATTGGTCTCCTAACCAACTTTGAATCTTTAGAGAAATTCCTTTCAACAGATTAAAAAAATTGAAGGCTTATTAAATAAAAAGAGAAAAAAACTGCTGAAAACGATGCATCAACTTGAGTTTGGTTTACAATTTAAAATTCATCAAGTATCTATAATGTATAAGTATCACTTTTAGCAAAAATATCAGCAAATTTTAATTTAATTAAAATAGCAATTAAGTAGATTGATTGACTTTTTGAGAGTGAATAGTTACTTGATTTTTGAGTTTAAATTTAAAATTGAGCGAGTGTCTGAGAAAAAATACATTATTGAATGACTTTTGTGTTAACATTCACAATTAAGTAACTTTCTGAGAGAAGTATTTATAAGATAATATAAGAATAATATCAACTTTGACGTTCCCTCTTATAATAGAGTACAAATTAAATTGATTGTGCCTCTACTTTTTTCATTTTGATTGCCGATACTTATTATATAATTATTTGATATTCAAAACTTAATTCGACGAATACCGTATTTGATTGAGCTTTTACAAAGTTAAAAATGTTTTTTTTTAAAATTTGGCTAGGTTAGAAAAGTAAGTGTTTTGTCAAAGTTTTTTTTTAAAAAAATAAGTAATTTTGGGTTAAGCAAAAAAAAAAAAAAGCTTTAATAGCGAAAAGATATTATTGTTTTCGTAATATTTTATGTGACACTTTTCGAATTTTGAGATCTGAACAAGTCTGTTTTTTACTGTAAATTTTTCATAGACCTTTTTAACATTTTGATTTATTAATTATTGCAATTTATAGTACTTTTTAAGTAGTTTACAAATATATAAATTTTATTTCAAAAAAAATTGAAAATTCCAAAAGTAAATTTCCATTTAAAGATAAACTGTTTGACTCTAACACTATGTTTAAATCATTGTTATCCATTGTATTCTATTGTATTGTTATTATATCTATAATGTTTGTTTTGATTGTTAATTAAAATGTATTGCACTGTATTGTTAAATTTCGTTGTTATGTAACAATGAAAACTCCTATTTTATGGAACAACAATTTGGTGTGTTTCCATTGTTACTTAATTTCTTTTTTCAATTATATCTTTACGTAATACTTCAAAATACTATTTTATCCTTTACTTAAATTATTTAAATCTAGTCAAACCTCCTACCTTAGAATAATTAAGGATATTTTTGTAAATTTATAAATTACAATACAGTAGGATACAATCAAACCAAACAACTAAAATGTTATTAAACAACAACAAACAATACAGTCTAACCAAACATTGTATCTACCGTACAATACAATACAATACAATACAATACAATATAAAATAATGGGTAATAACGATTCAAACAAAATGTAAAAAAAATGAAAAGTGTCATATAAATTAAGATAGAAACTAGATGAAGTATTATGTTTTAAAAGTAGTATAAAACATACACTTAAAAGTATTTTGAAGCGTTTGATCAAACTATAATTGCTTTCAAAAGTGTTTTGACATATTATTAATCAAATATAAATTGTTTTCATTTCCAAAATATTTTCAAAATAAAGTATAAAATATGGCCAAAATGGTTATAATTAAAATTCAGGCGCCTTTGGTCCATTACTTTATTACGTTCATTTTTAAATTTTCATGTGTATTGAGAACAATCGTTCCAAAATAATTGTAATTTTAAACAATCAAAAGATAATAAATTAAAAAAATCCAACATTTCACCTTAAAATTAATAGGTATGTAAATAAATAAAGACTAAGAAATTTATAAGGATATATTAATCAACTATAATTATAATTAATTTTTTTAAGAATGACGCAGAATCTTATCATAACAACTAAAAAGAAACAGAAGTTTTTTTTTCTATTATGAGCTTCTTCATTTCCGGAGCTTCAAGCTGTTAAGGTAGAAAGTTCTCATCGTTGCATATGATTTTTTTATAAGCGATGTCAATATTTGAAGGCAAATAAATAAACAATTATCATAATGGCAAACAATTTAACATATATATCGATGATGCTGGGTGCTGCTTGAATAAAGGGATCCGTCCATCTCGATCTTTCTATTATATTAATATAGGCGAAATTAAAATTTAATTTTTATAAATTTTAAATTATAAATAATCAACGTTATAATCTAATATTAAATGAATATCAACGTAGAAATATCAAGATGGTCCTACAAGACCCCTTTGTTGATTTGTTTATTCTATTTTATTTATTTTGTAATATTATTTTTTAAAGTTGTTTGAGGTCCACTTAGTATCAAAATTTCAACTTTTTGGCAATAAATTATTAGTGGAAGTAGAGATACGCGTATGCGTCGTTGTCGTCATCAAAATCTCAGTCTTCTTCAACGTAATTAATATTTTATTACATTGTGGGCTATGCGTATTTTTTATTGAATAATTTAATTGTATATAAAACTTTGAATAATTTAATTGTATACAAAACTTTCTCAACTAAAGAAAAACAAATAGAGTAGCGAAAGGAAAAATGAGTGAGGAGATTAATAATTCATTAATTGAATAATTAAAATTTTTAATCATATATGAAGTATAGTTCACTCTTTCTTTATTTTTTTTCTTTCAAGTGTGACAAATTTGGCTTCACACTAATTTGGCCCATTTGCAACAACTTGTGCACACCAACTATATATCATTGTACTTTCATAGAGAGGGGATTGTGATAGTTTTTTTCTAAAAAAAAATTATTATGTATTATATAGATAATAAATACTTGCATATGCCAACCAATGTAGAAAATTATAGAAAATGTGTCCTAAGTGCAGGAAAGTCAAGTAAATCACGTTTGAGGTTTAGAAAAATGTAATATTCAGAGAAGGTGAGATAATGATTTAATGCAATAGATCACCGAATAGATAAAGATTAATATATGATGATTTAAAATTGTAAAACTAATCTTTGAGAATAATACTCCTATGTACATGAACCTGGAATAGGCAGACTTTAATACGGATATCAAATTTCAATGTGAATATCATATACTGACCGAAAAAAATAAAAAAGATAGATAGTAATAAGTCGAATCGAGCTTTATTCTATTTGAACACTTCGACTCCTAATAAAATGTCATTTTCAATTCAAATTTTAGAAAAAGAATCGTGTGAATTTTCATTTATCTATTAATTAATTAGTTAAATTAATCATATAAAAATATACTCTCTTTTTTTTTATAATATATATTCACCTCAATAAGTCATAAATTCCGATGTTTCCTATTTCACTATCTAAAAGACAGGTAAAATAAGTGTGAAAGGTTTTTCTTAATTTAAATTGAAACTTTATTATTAGAAATAAGAGAAGTGTCAATTGGAATATGACAACATTGACAAGTTTTAAGGGCGGAATATGTATTTAGCCTATTGTTTCAATAATGTTATTTGCAGTTTTGATGATTTGACAAACTCAGGGACCTTGTAAAGGTACCAGGTTTCTTACTTGAGTTTTGAAGATGAAACAAACTCAGGGACCTAGTAAAGGTACCAGGTTCCCATTGTGACTAGCCGATTGACTGCCAGCTGGAGAAGGTACAGAAAGTGGGTGCACATTTCCCAACAGCGTCAGAAAGTCAGACTTCTCCAACCAATTGCAAAAAGTTTAAGGAAAGTGACTTGTCCATATAAAAGTCACTTTCTTAAACATTAATAGTTTTTGCAACTTGATAAAGTATTTTCAAGAACACTTGCAAAAGTTATCGAAAATCAAACAGCAGAATTATTCAGACAACAACTGAAATCTCTGGAGCATTTAGCGTAGTTGTTTAAGAATATATTTTCTTGGTCTAACATTGTAAACTATTCCTAAATCTATAAAGGAATCAGTGGTTGGTATTGAAATTTTAAGTTGTCTAGGTGGGATAGCTTAGTGGGTAGATTTACTTCTACTTAGGCTTATCAAGCAATATAGATTATTGCTTGAACGTGAGACTAAAAACTTCTTCTCACATTTGTTGTAATCGGGTTTCACTTTTGCTTGTGAAAATTAGTGAAAACGATTGAAAATCCTGTGAGACAGGTCGTGGTTTTACTCCCTCAAGTAAGGAGATTTTCACGTAAAATCGCTGTGTTGTTTAAATTGCATTTACTTTCTGTTCATTCTTGTTAGTGTGTCAACGGATCTGATCCATTGACTGATAAATGAAGACACATATTCTATCAAATAATAAAGTTGACAAAAATCTTGCTGCCATAATTTTGATATATGTACATGTATTTGGAGGAAATATATAAAAAGGGAAAAAATAAAAGAAAACCATAGAATTAAATATAATTGTGTCTACAAAGCTCATTCGATAAGTATACATTTACCTTGAGAAAGAGAGAACATTAGGGTCAACGTAGTTAAACACATCTAATTAACAAACCAAACTTTTTTTAGAGGTTTGGAGTTCCTTTAATTTCTCTCTTTTTTAATTTTTGATATTCAATATTACTCAATTAATTTAAATTTATGAAATTTAAGTAAAACACTTTTTCTACTAAAATCAATCTTTATTCCCTTGCCCTTTTTTTCCATAACATCCTTTGATGATGTGTTTATTGATCATGATCACTATGGTCTATGCATGCCTAAGCCAAACCCTTAAAACAAAAGTATTCTATTTTTTTATTATTTATTTTTGAAAAAGAAATAATCCTAATAGCTACTCCCTCCGTCCAGAATTGTTTGTCATGTTGCGCTTATTGAAAGTTACTTTGACTAATTTTCAAAGGTAAATTAGATTATATTAATTCAATATTTTTTTAAAAAAATTAGATATTCTAAAATTATATGAAAAGTATTATAAATTACAATTTTTTGCATATTAATATGATGAAAAAATACATCTTAAAATGTTAGTCAAAGTTTTTATAGTTTGACTATGAAAATAGATAATCATGACAAACATTATCTGACGGAGGGAGTAACTTTTAGAACTAGTCAAATTAATTATAAAAAAAACATTAAAATTTATGCATAGACTACAAATTTTGAAGGATTAAAGAAGCCATTTCAATTTTTCTACTAGTTTTTTTTTTCTTTCTTATTGATTATAGATTAATAGCAATATCAATTTTAAAGACATCACGTAAATTAAAATTCGCCCAAAATTAATGTTTGTATTGAAGGATCTTAATAAAGTGAGACGAAAAAGTAAATCCAAAAGGGAAAAAACATCAATGGAAATCCAAGAATAATTTTTTTCTAAAGTACTGAAATTAATGTGATCATGACGGAAAAAACGATAATAAGAAATCAAATGGTGGTATCATCGCTTTAAAATATTTTAATGCTATTATAGACTATGGTGTATATATAAAAAAGGTGATGTAGTTGAAGATGATCAATAGCATTTATTACATATGTTGAAAATTTAAACTCATTTGTGTGAATCCATTAATTGACCAAGAGGACAACTTATTCTATGCATTTTATAGTCATAGACTCTAGTCTATAGTTTCTACTTGTGTAATATTCTTTCGAATTTCATTGAAATAATATTGTATATATTTTTTTTTTTGTAGTGAACAAATTCAATAAAATTGAGATTCAATCAAAAATTACGGCGGATTAAATTTTTAAATAATCGAGGGAGTTGAATAAGCAGATGTACGTGTTTGTAACAAATTTTAAACATATGAAAAATAAACAAATCATACAAATAAAATATGAAGAAACATAATTTTATTGATTAAGACAGCGAATACAATTCTATTGATCCCTTGATTCTACTTTCCTAGGATTTATCCATGATTCGAGGGCCGTTAATGGCATATTTCTCGAACTAGAATAATTTAGATTTTGACCTCTCTTTATGAATAAACCACCATCAATTTGTGGAGTATTCGAGATCTTGATCTCTTTATGAAATTTCCAAGATTAGTACCCTTTATATAGGCATAAACTAGGGTTTAGGGTTGAGTAGCCTCCAAGTTTGAACACAATTTGTAGAGTTCCAACTCGAATTGGACGCATCTTGTAGAGTCCCACAAAATTTTAATGTCTACAAATGCCCCCTGCTTCAACGCTTGACGGAGTGTAGACTTGTGAAACTCAAACACGAGGCTAGTACTCATTCTTCCACCTTTACAACTTCAGATTTTCAGATTTGATTTAAGAGAAAAGAGATGAAGGGCAGATTTGGTCCCACTGGGCGTGCCAATATTGTTTGCAACAAATTTTAAACATATGAAAAATAAATAAATCATACAAATAAAATATGAAGAAACATAAATTTTATTGATCAAAATAGATTGAGGGTACAATTCTGCTGATCCCTTGATTCTACTCTCTTAGGATTTATCCATGATTCGAGGGCCATTAGTGGCTTATGTCTCGAACTATGATGATTTAGATTTTGACCTCTCTTTATGAATAAACTATCAATTTGTAGAGTATTCGAGATCTTGATCTCTTTATGAAATTTTTGAGATGCTTTTTAAGGTAATTTAATATCCTTTATATAGGCATAAACTAGAGTTTAGGGTTGAGTAGCCTCCAAGAATCCTTATTTGAGTTGAACATAATTTGTACAGTCCAAATAAAATTGAACGCATCTTGTAAAGTCCCACAAAATTTTAATGTCTATAGTACGAATACTAAAAATATATGAATCAGAGTGATAAATAAATTTCGTAACTTAGCAGTAAAACTTATCACCCTTATCCTATTAAGTGATGGATGAATTTTTCTTTTTTGTAGCTATGAATAACTTTTAGCAATTTATCAGGGACAAAATTCTTAGCTAATTTGAATTTGTTTTTCTTTTGTAAAGATGGAGTTCATAATAATGCTAATTAATTTTAAAATATTGTAACAATATTTAAAAGTGAAGAAGTCAAATGAAAATCTTGATTTTCACGTTGATCTAGATGAACTTTAATTAGAGGTATTAGCATATTCTAGGAAGAATATATGCCTAATCACTTATTTCGTTTAACCAAAATGAACCATACCTATGTAAAATCTAAAAATTAGTTATCGGCTTTACTATACATAAAGAACACTCCTTTTGATCATCTCAAAAGAGCTCTTTTATACATTTGTACAAGAAATAATGACATTTTCAATTCCAAATCCATTTTAATATTATAGCCAACAATTTTGCAATAATAATTTATTAATATAAACACGATTATTTCATGATAGATAAAGTAACTTCATGTCTCACACGAAAGTATGATAAAAGCAAATAGAAAGATGAGGTCCACAGGAAAGGAATATATAATAGAATCACGTTTTGATTTCCATTCCCACGTAAATTATAATAAATAGTTATGATTTAGTAGTACCATATCTTATTTAGCTTTAGATCTCCCTTTTGTTTGTCCTTTTAGACCCTACTTGTTGGAACTTTTGATTTGATTTGCACTTTTATTTGTTTTTATATTGTGTCTAGAGTGTTAACTACAACAAGTCATTAGAGTTATCATGATTCTTCCTAAAATATGCTTCACGAAGCAATAAAAATCAACGTTTTTATAGTTTTAAGAGTTCTTATGGACCGAAGTTTGATTATAGGATCATTTATATTAATTGTGAAGAGTTTGATTCATATATGCTAAATTTGTTTGTGAAAAAAACTCATATGTTAACAGAAAATAATTTTGATTTAGCAAAACTATTTTTATACACGTGGTCAATTATGATTTAGCTATGTCATTAATTAAATATCTTTTTTAAAGGAAAAAAATTATTTATGTCATTTATTAGAAGTTTGACTCATCTGTGTTAGGATCGAAAATAAAAAGGTATCATGCGAAAGCTAATGTAAACCTCGAAAGACCATAAGTAAGAAGACAAACGAAAAATATATCGAAAGACACAAAAATTTAACGTGGTTTGGTCAATCGATCTACGTCAACAAAGAAGATGAGCGATCCACTATAAATATGAGAGTATACAATACAAAGAGATTGAGTTACTGTTTAAATAAATTTCTCATTCTTGCTTTATTTTTAATTATTTAATTTCTTTATAAAGTAGTGTTGGGTATGTTGCAAGAATTGATGGAAAATAGAGGGAAAAGATAGCAACTTGAAAAATCATTTTATGCTCTAATGAAAAAAAAATACTTGTCCCTCATCGGTGGTGGAAAGCAAAATAAGAGAGTTTAAATATAGAAACACTCATATTAATTGTTTAAAGGGTTGGAAAGAGGGAACGACTTTGACAAATGATTGAGAGATTAATTTTTTGGACAAAGTTTATTTTAATTATTTAATTAATTAAATTAAAAGGCCAAAAATATTTTCAATTAATTAGTTGACGTTTTAAGTTAAGATATTTAACCTAAATGTTTCAATTTGTTATTTGATTAACCCGACCCAACTCGAATTCGCGCGCGACCCATTTTATTTGAACTTTCCCGTTTTATTTAAAATTCCCGCCATGACCGTTGTGAAAGGTTGCAACTTTCAGGAACAGTCAAGTACCATTTGAAAGGTTGCAAACTTTCATTAATGGTCATGTGGATTCTTAAAGGGTTGCAACCTTTCGGAACCTATTCTTCTTGCCTATAAATACCATTCATTCTTCAGAATATTTTACGAATTTTCTGATTTTCTTTTTCTTCTTCTGCACAAACTTTTTTTTCGGGTACTTTCTGTTGTTGATTGGTTCGCTAACACTAGAGTTTTTAGTATCTATACTCTGGTGATTGAGATCATTTTACCCTAGGATGTTATTTTTCAAATCAAACCTCGGATACTAGAGGGGAATAATTTCCTTAAGGGGACACCGTGAGTTCAGTGGACTTGATCTTTTTCCTATTTAATAGTTTCTCCAGATTCTGGTACATTTTACTGATTTTAGTTTTTTATTGTGAATTAAATTTCTGTTCATCTATTTTACTGGTTCAATATATTTTTTTTAGTTACTTCATGTTTGTAGAAAAATTTATTATAATCAGTAATTCTGTTTTTTTCTAACACAGATTGAAAATAATCTTAAGGAAATTATCAGATTTATTATTAATCAGTGTTTCTGGTGGAGACAAAAATCTTTGTAATTTTATACTCCTTAAAGTCTGCAGTTATAATTTATTGCTTACTAAGACTATCGATTTTTGTTTATCAGAAATAAAAAATAATGGTGTTACAGTGGTTGTTGCTGCAACAACCCAAACTGTTGTACCACAAGCAGAGAAACGGGTAAATTCACTGGTGTGAATTTCAAAGGATGGTAGCAACGGGTATTTTTCTGGCTTACCACTCTTGGTTTGCAGAAATTTACAAGTGAAGAAACTTTTGTGCCTATTGCTGATATGCCAGACAGAGAAAAATTCATGATAATTGAAGCATGGAAACAAGCAGACTTCCTGTGTAAAGGATACATTTTGAGTGCTATAGTGCAATAACGACTTCAAAAGAGTTGTGGAACGCACTTGATAAGAAATATAAGACAGAAGATGCATGCTTGAAAAAGTTTGTGGTCACAAAGTTTTTAGACTATAAAATGGTAGATAGTAAACTGTCGGATTACAAGTGCAGGAACTTCAACTTATTCTCCATAATCTGATTGCTGAAAATATGGTAGTAAATGAAGCTTTTCAAGTGGCTGCAATGATTGAGAAGTTGCCTCCTTCTTGGAACGATTTCAAGAATTATATAAAGCACAAGCATAAAGAAATGAAGCTTGAAGATCATGTGATTCGGCTCAAGATTGAGGAGATAACAAAAACGCCGAAAAGAAGTCTCGTAAGATCTCAACAATCATTGGAGTTAATATTGTTGACGAAGTTCCTACCAAAGACAAAAAGAGAAAGAAGTCCAACGGGTAGAAGTCAGAAAAGGCCAAGAAGAAATTCAAAGACAACTGTTATAACTGTGGCAAGGCTGGTCATAGGTCTTCTGATGTCGCACTCCAAAAAAGGAGATAGACAAAGACAAAGTCAAAAGTCAAGCAAACATGTAAATTATTGGAGTCAAATGATTTATGGCATTGCCCGTTTGGGACATCTAGATTACAAAGACTTGCAAAAATTGGTTAATCTAGAAATATTGCCTGATTTTAAATGCGATAAATCGAAATGCAAAATTTGTGTAGAAAGTAAGTTTGTTAAACATCCTTACAAGTTTGTTGAAAGAAATTCCAAAACTTAAGACTTAATTCACACAGATATATGTGATATGAAGTCAACACCATCTCGTGGTGGAAAAAAGTATTTTATAACTTTTATTGATGAATGCACTCAATTTTGTTATGTGTATTTGCTTAATAGCAAGGATGAAGCAATTGATGCATTTAAAAAATACAAAAATGAAGTGGGGAACTAATTGAATCTAAAGATAAAAATGATTCAAAGTGATAGGGGTGGAGAATATGAATTTTCTTTTGCAGAGATATGTTTGGAATATGGTATTATTCATCAAAATACTGCACCTTATACACCACAGTCAAATGGTTTAACGGAACGAAAGAACAAAACATTAAAGGAAATAATGAATGTCTTAATGCTCAATTCTGATTCACCACGAAACCGTTGGGGGGAAGCCATCCTTACGGCTAATAAGATACTCAATAGAGTACCCCATTGAAAAACACAATCAATTCCATATGAATTGTGGAAATCTAGGAAACCCAACTTGAAATATTTTAAAGTGTGGGGGTGTTTAGCCAAGGTAGATGTTCCTTTACCTAAAAGAGTTAAAATTGAATCCAAAACAGTAGACTGTGCATTTATTCGGTATGCTGTGAACAGTAGGGCCTGTCGATTTTTGGTTCACAAATCTGATAATCCTAAGATTCATGTTAAAACGATAATTGAGTCAGATAATGCATAGTATTTTAAAAATATTTATCCGTATAATTGAATGTGAGTCGACAAGTGAAAGACCTAACAACCACGAGAAGAATCAATGGAAAATATTCTAACTAGTAAGGATCCTAAGCGTAGTACTCGCCAATGAAAACCTGATTCTTTCGGACCAGATTTTGTAGCACTATTGCTTGAAAATGAGCCTCAAACATTTAAAGCAATTATGTCTTCGTTTGAGTCAACTTATTGGAAAGAAGCAATCAATAGTGAGATTGAATCAATTTTAAGTAATCACACTTGGAAATTGGTTGATCTTCCTTCAGGTAATAGACCTTTAGGGTCAAAATGGATCTTTAAAAGGAAAATGAAACCTGATGAGACTATCATAGGGATAGACTGGTAGTCAAAGTGTATAGACAAAAGAAAGATCTGGACTACTTTGACATATACTGTCTAGTAACAATGATAACATCAATTAGGATGTTAATAGCACTAGGAACTGTGCATAATCTTAAAATCCACCAAATGGATGTAAAAATAACCTTCTTAAATGGAGAGTTGGAGGAAAAAATTTACATGGAACAACCCGAAGGGTTTGTAGTTTCTGGTAAAGAAAAGAAAGTGTGCAGACTTGTAAAGTCACTTTATGGACTCAAGCAAACACCTAAATAATGGCATGCTAAATTTGACCAAACAATGTTGGCAAATGGATTCAAGATTAACGAACGTGATAAATGTGTTTACATTAAAAATATTATGAATCATGAAGTCATTGTTGTTTGTATGTTGATGACATGTTGATAATGAGTAAAGACATTGACGATATAAATGCTACTAAGCGCATATTGTCCAGCAAGTTCGATATGAAGGACTTGGGAGTTGCTGATTTGATTTTAGGGGTCAGGTTTATAAAAACTCCCTAGGGACTAGCATTATCTCAATCTCATTATATTGAAAGAATATTGGATAAGTTCAAGTACATGAATTTCAATGTTGTCAAAACTCCAATTGATTTAAGATGTATATTTAAAAAGAATGAAGACCAAAGTGACTCTCAATTGAAATATGTCAGAGTATTGGGAAGTTTGATGTATATTATGAATTGTACGCGACCAGATATAGCATGTGCTATTAGTAAATTGAGTCGGTTCACTAGTAATCCGAATCAAACTAACTGATGTTAATGAAACGTGTGTTGGGTTATCTAAAATACACAACATTATGCTTTGCATTATAATAAATATCTTGCTGGGATTGAAGGATATAGTGATGCAAATTGAATCATCGTGTCAAATGACGTAAAATTCACAAGTGGTTATATGTTCATACTTGGTGGAGGAGCAATCTCTTGGAAATCGTCCAAACAGACATGTATTGCTCGCTCCACAATGAAATCTGAATCCATTGCTTTGGATAAGGCTGGTGAAGAAGCTGAATGGCTCCGAAATTTCCTAGAAGATATTCCTTTCTGCTCAAACCTGTTGGACCTATTTGCATACATTGCAATAGTCAAGCAGCAAGGTAGGGCAGGGAGCGTTATGTACAACGGAAAGTCTCGTCATATAAGAGGGATACATAACACCGTAAGATAACAGCTCTCTAGTGGAATTATCACAATGGACTATGTAAATTCAAGCGATTATGTGTCAGATTCACTAACGAAAGGCCTAGTGAGAGAGGAAGTTGAAAGATCATCTAAGGGAATGAGTTTACGGCTTAGGACTAGTCAGCATGACGGTGACTCTATCTAGTAGACTGGAGATCTCAAAAGCTAGATTCAAGGAGAAAAACAAAGTTGTGGCTGACGGTTCGACATTGTCAATTAACTCAATCATTCTCATGATGAAGACAATGTACAGGAACAAGGTTAAGACTTTAAGGCTTGTTAATGAGGTAATAAATCTTAAATTTTTTAATGATTTGCTAAGTTTGGTAGATTTGACCAAATAGTGTATCTACGAGATGACACAGTTAGAAATCACCTATGTGAGTGTGAAGTGAAAGCCACTTCAAAGAGAATTTTACGTCAAAAACCTATTCTCTATACATTCATGAAATCAGGAGGTGTTCATGGCTGAAACAAACACAACTGTAAGAACCATAAACAGTAAATGGTTAGTTGTGTGACATATGGTTGTCTAGGTATACACCAAAGCTCGACGGTTCAAAGATATCACATCTACCGATTGATCGAGTATATCCGACATATATTAACTACGAAAAGAGGGACCCCCTGCGCCGTCGTCATCGTCGCTCGCTCGGCTTGTCTTCGACTTCGGCTTTGGCAAATGATCGAGAGATTATTTTTTGGACAAAGTTTATTTTAATTATTTATTTATTTATTTAATTAAATTAAAAGGCCAAAAATATTTTTAATTAATTAGTTGACGTTTTAAGTTAAAATATTTAACCAAAACGTTTCAATTTTTTAGTTGATTAATCCGACCCGACTCGAATTCGCGCGCGACCCGCCATGACCGTTCTGAAAGGTTGCAACTTTCAAGAACAGTCACTACCATTATAAAGGTTGCAAACTTTCATTAATGGTCGTGTGGATTCTAAAAGGGTTGCAACCTTTCGGAACCTATTCTTCTAGCCTATAAATACTTCATTCTTCAGAATATTTTCTTACGATTTTTCTGATTTTCTTCTTCTTCTTCTGCACAAACTTTTCTTCGTGTACTTTCTGTTGTTGATTGGTTCGCTGACACCAGAGTTTTTGGTATCTATACTCTGGTGATTGAGATCATTTTACCCTAGGAGGTTATACTTCAAATCAGACCTCGGATACTAGAGGGGAATAATTTTCTTAAGGGGATACTGTGAGTTCAGCGGACTTGATCTTTTTTCTATTTAAAAGTTTCTTCAGATTCTGGTACATTTACAAATTTTAGTTTTTTATTGTGAATTAAATTTATGTTCTTCTCTTTTACAGGTTCAATAAAAAAATTGTAATTACTTCGTGTTTCTAAAAAAATTATTATAATCAGTATTCTGAATTTCTGATTTTTTCTAACATAGATTGGAAACAAGTAGGACTCTAGATTTTGACTTATGATCTATAATATAACTTACTTAACTTAGTTGAGTGTATACACATCCGATAAAGGCAAGTGTTTACCAAAATATGAATTTGAACTCTATTTTACTTTTAAATTGTAGAATTTGATCTAAAATCATGTGGAAAAGGTTTACAAATTCAATCAATTGCGAAGAATTTTGCAACATTTTTATTTTATAAAACGCGTTACAGGGATCTAGTTAGAATTGTAGAAAGAATTTGATCATATAAAGTGGAAAGAATTAAAGAAATAAGAAGACTAAGAAATTACAATATTTATTAAGTGCATGCATAAGAGGAGAGGAAAAAAAAAATGGATGCACTTTTTTATTTTTAGTCAAAAAAGAAAGTGCTGTTGCTTCACATGATCTATATTTTCTTCATTAATGTTAATGTAGGGAGATAAAGGGAATAGATTTTTAGTCAAAAGAACCAAAAGCTAATGCTGGTTTCTAAATTTGAGAGTATTTCAAAGGGAGAACTATTATGTTTAGACTTTTTTTTCATATTTAACTTTTATTTAAGATATTAATTTGAAAATAATCAAAAAGGTAATAATGGAAAGTATTCTTTAGTTGATGTCTTAAAATGATTTTGGTTGTGTTAATATCCTAAAAATCTTAAATCAGTTTTAAAGTTTATCGATAAAAAATCAAAACTTCATAACAAACGAGATCAAGAAGTAGTATATGATTTTTAAACTCTTAGGATCCATTTGGCAAAGATATCAAATCAGGCTGATTTGAAATTAAAATTTATTTAGACTTGTAATTTAAATCGTAAAATTTATATTTTTTTTTCTCAAAAATATAAAAATTTCATAATTTATAAAAGATATAAAACTTTTCTAATTCTTATGTAAGATTGTGAAAGATATAAAAATAATTCATAAAATAAGATATAGAATATCATAAGGTGCAACATTACCAAATCTTATATGATCATTTTCCGTTTTCATGTCATTACAAACATTCAAATAAACATAATTTTATAAGAATTTATTAATCCATTAAAATTAATAACAAGCTATTCTTAATATATTCATGTCACATGATACAAACAATCTCTTCTAGAATCTTTTCTTATGAAATTTAATATTATGAGTTTTTTTATTATTATTAAAGAAATTTTTGGAGTACCACTCCTTTCATAGATATTGGTTTAGAGTGAAGTTTGAGTACAAAGTAAATGTATTTTCTATACATTTGAAATACTAATACTAGATTGGATTAAATATCTAATTCCAAAGGTAATAAAGTCTTGTTGACAGTTTGTTCCTTTATTAATGTAGAGAAATAAAAGGTAGATTTTTGGTCAAACGATCCACAAGATATGCATTGATAATTTTTAAATTTGAGAGTTAATTTTATTTAGACACTAAGTCAATTGATTTAATTATCATTAATCGTATTAATTTGAGATTGTTATAAAAATTATACATTTAAACTTTGAATATCTATAAAAATTGGAAAAAGAAAACGTTATAACAAATAACCGAGAAGTACTGTTGATAACTGATTTTAAATCAAAATTTATTTAAATTTGTAATAAATTAATTATCACGTAAGATTTATAAAATTATGTGATTTAAAAACATGTTACATTCTTACCATTTTTAGATTGAAATTTGCCTTAATTCACGTATTGATCACATAAAAGCCATAAATTTAGATCTTGTCCATGAATATAGTGAAAGACCACCAAAATTAACCACACAATTATAACAATCATTTTTACCAAGTAAACATAAAATATAGAAATGACTTTCTTTCATATCCCCTAGTGAAGAAGTCAAGATGGAGAAAAAACAAAGAGAAGTCTTACGTGGCAAAGATTAGGCCCACAAGTCGTCATGAAGTGGGCTGGTCTCTGAAATTTGTTGACTCTAAAATGTATCCAAAAATAGGCCCAAATATCAATATTCTATCGTCACGAGCAAGTGCCGGACCTATCCGGGCGGTGAATTTTTTGAACCAGTCAATGTCATTTTCTCACTCCTTTATTTTGACAAAATAATCAATGACATTCTTTTGCTTAAATAATATTTTGTTTTTATCTTAATTATAGTTTCTATTTATTATAATATATATAAAATTGAATAACTAGACATATTTGTTTTATATTGTAATTTTATTTCTTAGATGTACTATATCATTTAAGATATATGTCTATTTCTACTCGCAAACACCTATAATTAAAAGATATAGATACTTGAAATTAAATTAAATTAAATGACATGTTTATATGTATTATGCTTTTTCTATTTTGCCTAATTTTTCTTTTAAATGGACCTTACTGAAACTCCTAGAATGGTCCCATATTTGACAGCTCATTTTTGAAGTGGGACACACTTGACATCCTTTCTAATTTGTTTAAGTTGTAGTATCATTTTTAGAAAAATCAAATCCCATCAATTTCTCTTTCAAAGTTCAAACAAATCTAGAAACTCAACTCTTGTTCAATTCCACAAATTTCCTTTTTTTTTTATTTATTCTTTTTATAAATTAAAAAATAAAAAAAATGGACTTGTACTTTAATACTCCCCCCACCCCTCCCCCTAGTATTTGGTCTTACTTCCCTAGTCTCAAGTCTCAAGTCTCAACTTCCCTTTTTATTAGGCGAGTCCATTGGTGTTTATTCTCTCTCCCCTTTCTGTTTTTTCATTTCTTTCTCTTCATATATGGCCAAAGGAAGTGGACTCTCCTTTGATCCAGATCCCATCAAACCTATTCCTATTGTCCTCAATTCTTTTCTTGAACCCCATAACAACCAATTTTATCCTAATAACAAATTTTTTTACAATTTAACATCCATGGAATCATCATACAACAACAGGTCACCACCTCCTACTATTCAATTCCCAGTAAACCTTAACTGCTCTACTACTACTACTCATATTCATGATCATGATCATCAAGACCAACAACAACAACACCATATAAGACCAGTGATTGATGAAATGGACTTCTTTGCTGAGAAAAAAAATGCTACTAATTCTGACGACCCAACAACAGCTAATGATACTGAGAGAAAAGAATCAAACACTACTACGACTCCTCCTGAATTGGATTTTAATATTAATGTAAGGTTTAATCGAATTAGGAATACATTTCTTACCAAATGTTCTGTTGGTTGACATAATTGTATTCATTTTTTTGTAGACTGCTTTGCATCTTCTAACAGCAAACACTTATACTGATCAGTCCATAATGGATGATAGCTTATCCCCTAATTCTGATGATAAAAGAATCAAGAATGAGGTAAGACCACTCGAGTCGATTGATTTCTCAGATGATCACTCAACTAATCAGAAAGTTACTTTTTTTTTGTTGTTGTTGTTGAAATTAATTTGAGTTTGTTAACCTGAATTTTGTACATTCCTCTGTTTCAGTTAGTAGTTCTTCAGGCTGAATTGGAAAGAATGAATGGCGAAAACCGACGATTAAGGGATATGTTAAATCAGGTGAAAAACAATTACAATACCCTGCAGGTGCATATGATGACAATGATGCATCAACAGCAACAAAATCAAGAAAGTGGTCAACGTGATGGAAAAAATGAAGAAGTGAAACATCAACAACATAATAATCAAAATGGTCATGGAGGAGGACAAGTAGTGCCTAGGCAATTTATGGATCTTGGCTTAGCTGCTGGTGCTGGTGGTACTGCTTCTGAAGCGGAAGAGGCTTCCCTGTCTTCGTCAGAGGGGCCAAGTGGCAGGGAAAAATCGCGATCACCAGTGAATAACATTGAATCTAGTTCCACATGTGGGATTGTAAGAGAAGATAGTCCTGAAAAAGTGTCACCTGGTTGGGGTCCTAATAAAATTCCAAGACTTGGTAATACCTCTACTAATAATAAACCTGCTGATCAAGCTACTGAGGCTACTATGAGAAAGGCTCGGGTCTCGGTCAGGGCTCGATCAGAAGCTCCCATGGTGTGTAACTTATTGATTTTGACTTTAAAGATTATTTTTAACGGAAACTAATTGATACTTTTTTTGTGATGCAATCAGATCACAGATGGCTGTCAATGGCGAAAGTATGGGCAGAAAATGGCTAAGGGAAACCCGTGCCCTCGAGCTTATTACCGGTGCACCATGGCAGCTGGTTGTCCAGTTCGGAAGCAAGTATGTTTCTGTTTTCCAATAATTCATTTCTGTACTTAGTCAATAATGAATCTTAGTAGATTTAGACTCTAATTAACAATTGTGTTAGTTGTATACTGATTGTCAATACTAGTTGGTGTTGTGTTGCTATTGCTCTTTGTTGATCAGCTACAAAATATATTATTTTTTCCCAACAATAATCAAGAGAGAATCTTGTTAGGATTTATCTTGAGGAATTCACATCTGAATTTATATCAAAGTCATCTCTTCGGAGTGCAACAGGATAGTTGGTATATGGCATAATACATAAATGTGTCCTTTAACTTGGCTTCAAATTACATTTATGTCTTTCAGCTTTGGATGTGCACAAATAGACACTTAAACTTGTATAAAGTTGAACAAATAGACACACATGTCCTACATGTCATTTTTTATCCTACGTGGTGATTTGAGCTTCAAATAAGGAATTGTATACAAAACAGTTTTTACCTGCTTTAGTGGGCTTACTCAAAGCGAGTCTAGATTAGTCGAATTAATGGACAACGAATATTTGAATGAAAGGGAAAAAAAAAAAGGAAGTCTTTTGACTGAAGTGAATTTCTCTGCATTGACAGGTTCAAAGATGTGCAGAGGACAGAACAATCTTGATCACAACTTATGAAGGTACTCACAACCATCCGTTGCCTCCGGCAGCCATAGCGATGGCCTCGACAACTTCCTCAGCAGCGAAAATGTTGCTCTCGGGCTCTATGCCAAGTGCAGATGGGCTAATGAATTCCAATTTCTTCGCGAGAACTCTCCTCCCTTGCTCTTCCAGCATGGCCACAATTTCAGCCTCGGCCCCGTTCCCTACTGTTACATTGGACCTAACTCAATCCCCGAACCCGTTGCAATTCCCAAGACCCCCTAACCAATTCCAAATCCCATTTTCAAATCCACCTCACAACAACATCCTAGCAAATCCAGCTGCACTTTTGCCTCAGATATTTGGACAGGCTTTGTATACCAATCCAAATTCTCTGGCCTCCAATCATCTCAAGATTTAGAAGGACAACAACACCCTTCAACGATGCCATCCTCGATCAATCCATCCAACCACAACCCTGTAGCTGACACGGTGAACGCCTTAACCAGTGATCCTAATTTCACCGCAGCATTAGCAGCAGCCATCACTTCACTTATTGGCAATCCGGGGCAACCAAACAACGGTACCAACAACACAATCGCCACCACCACAACGCCAGCCAACAACAATAACAACAGTGTCACAAGCAATGGCAATAACAACAACAATGGCAGCAACAATAAAGTGACGAATTCGAGTTTTCCAGCAAATTGATTGATAGCTTGTCAATTAAACTGCTGCGCGCATATTTTCCTTTCAAGAAAGAAATTTTTTTCTTAAATTAATTTTTTTTGCTTAATTAGTAATCAGGAAAACTAGATTACTATACAAGTTGATAAGATTCTTTTTGTGTGTTTTATACGTGGCTTAAAACATATAATCTTCCATTCTTTTTGTGGCTAAATAATGTAATTCAAGATTTCTTATCAATACAAGAAAATATATTGGCAAAGGAAAAGTACAAAAATGTTCCTCCTCCTATTTTTTCTCTCTGTGTCAATAGTATTATTTAGTTATCGCATAGTCTCTTATTCTTCAATACGTAGTACTATTTGCTATCTTGCTACTAATTTGTCGTTTTAACTTTTCCTTTTTTTACAATCTAACATCGGAAACATGGACTTTTGAGCTGAGTTTTATCATATAAATATAAGTGTTATGCGGAATTCGATATAATACGAGAAAATATAAACGCGAAAAACAAGACAACAGATTTACGTGGTTCACCAATAAATTGGCTACGTCCACGGGAAGAGGGGAAGCAGTTTTATTATGGAGAGGCAAGAACAGAAATTACAGAATAGGGTTTGCCCTAGCGTCTATATATAGTGCTAGGTTACGCCCTAACAGGCTTGGGCCCAACATACAGAATTGACAGATCCTACCCCCGTCCTTTCTGTTGTAACGGATCCTATTCAAGGCATTCAACAATAAGATATGTGTACATCATACCCTCTTCATATCCTACTTGCGAGTGTAGCAAAAAATACACGAACGAAAAGTTACAAGGCAAGTGATAAAGTGGAGGAAATTGAGAAAATGGCAACTCCTTAATGAGAAGTTTTTATAACAATACAGAGTTTCAAAAGTCTTTATTTTTAATAAATAAAACTCTATATCAATTCAAACTAATTATAATCATATAAGGGATATAAATTGAAACAGAAATAGTAAAATATTACTTGGAGTGTTGGAATTGCATGAATTAGGTGAGAGTTCAAAGTGACATTATTATTGATATGGGAGTCAAGAAAGGAGTCAATAAAACCGTCTGAAAGTATAAAGGAGTTTGTTTTGACAAGGAAAAACGTATGAGAAAGAAGAAACAAAATAGAGACTAATGAGAAAGAGATTTGGTTACTTGTCTCTTTTGTTAGCCTTTCTTATGACCTACAAATGACAAATTTCATTAAATGACGAGTTCCATTTTGATGTTGAATACATTGTCCATTTCTTTAACGTTATTGATCTACATTTTCCTTGTTCATATCTAAAGATAACAAAATCAAGATTGAGATACTTACCCAAATAGTCAGTTGGATTAGGCTGTTTATTTTTTCAATCGATATTCATAATTTAATATTATATATATATATTATATTATATTATATATATATATAATATATATATATTATATATATATATATATATTCGTCAATTATATTTTCATTTTAAGCAGATGATTAAATCACAGTTATTTAGGTTATTCTTATAAATTATTAAATATGTTTTTACTAAGCACATTTTCCTGTATATCAAGTGGCATAAGATTCACTACATAAAACAATGATCATTTTACCGAGCATATTTTTCAGTGGCATAAGATTTAATATATCAAAAATGATTATTATTGGCAATTATTTTTTTATTGTCGCTAAATATGTATATTTAACGGTAATTAACATTTTTTTGTATATGACCCTAAAGCTTTTAGCGATATTGATTTTAATAACACTTAAGTAATGCCAATAAAGACTTTAACACTCATTTTTAATGTCAATATTATTTTTATTGTTATAATTATGAGAATTATCCTAAGATCCTTGGAATTGTTAAGAGGATAAAAAAAGAAAGAATTGCTTGGTAAGATTGTATTGTAGAGAACTTGATTGATTTTTGCTTAACGATTTACAAATGGATTCCCTATATTTATACTACTAGCTTAGCAGTGAAAGTGTAAATAATAATTATTACATAAGTTTCTACATAATCATAAGATAGTCATGTTTCTAGAATTTTCTAAAATCTTTTATATAATATCTATGATATTTTAGGTTTTACTTGAGAAATTTACACATTCGTCTAGAACCTTGCATTGTGAACTAGCCTTCTTCCACATGGACAACTTTGTATCATGTGGAACTTGCGTGGCGCTTGTGTGATGTGATGATGTGGCGGGTCGTTACAAAAAGGTGAATTGATGATATTCTTGGTGTAAACTGAGTGAACAATGGGATAGCTTCACTCTTGATCAGAGATCTTGAATTTGTACCTAAGTATGGAGAAAATCATATTGAGACTGTTACACCTAAATGCCCCGTGATACACGAGTGGAAAACAAAATAAAACAAAAACCTATGTACTGACCCCTATTTTATCTATTAGAAACATACTTTATTAGAAGATGGTACCCTAGAAATTGTGACCTGCTAGCGAGATGAAAAATAAGGAATCAGCATCTACAATTGTATGATACCCTCTTAATTAATACTCTACTTTGAGCCATCATATCCTATACTCTACTATAATAAATTTTACGAAATATCTGCATTATATTCGATTTTGATTGGTCTTTCTCTTCTAACAAGAAGTCATTTCCATATTTTATGGTACGCATGAGTCTTGTGGTCTTCTAAATAGCTCTCTTCATCATGATCATGACTAAATCGATTGACTTCAAATTAATCAGAATAAATTTTTTTAAATTTACCTCTAGAAAACGTGTACGCCTAATAGCTTAAGTTGATGTTCCTTCTAATTACCTTGTAGTCTGAAAATGCTATGACATAGTCCAATTTTGATGAATATTGAATAGGACTTTTGAGGTCAAGTAGGAGTCTACATATATGTCTTTTTCTTCTTGAACATTTCTATTGACCTAGTCCTATCAACTTAATTGCCAAAAACATTTGAACTTATGCCCTGGCCTACGTGCTATGGCACTACATGTATCTCTTTTTTTTTTTTCTTTTTCATTACGTTTTTTGGCTAAATAATGAAATCAATGAGATTAGTGTGATCATATTGAAGAAATGAAGACTTTAGTGACTCTAGTGGGTCCAAAATATGATGCAAAGACTCCATATTTTTGTTGACAACCCAACAGCTACTCGTAATTAAATTACCATCACATGTATACCATAGATGATTTAATTTTATTCTCTTTGTCTTAAATTATTTATCGTGATTATCTTTTATACACTTAATAAAAAAATTTATTTAGAATGAGATTTTACCCTCTTCATCCACTTTTACTTGTTCAGTGTATTAAAAGTAGATGTTCATTTTTACTTTTACAGTAAATTTGGAGAACCAAGAGATAACTTATTCACTTTCTAATTCTTAATTATAATTATTTCCCAATATCTTATCTAAATCAATGAATTTATTGTATTTAAAGAGTAATATAAAGCTTATCATTTGATTTTTAAAAGTTATGTCAAGTCAAACATAAATAAATAAAGAGTAATAACATCATTCTATTATTGAGATATTTGTTATCTTCAAGAATAATTACTTGAAGGAAAAATGAGAAAAACTAATTAGTCTTATTTTTTTTAAAAAAAAATTTATTTAAAATAACTATTTTTAGATGATGTGAGGGGGTGGAGAGTGTGCAATTTGATAGTGATTTCTATTTTGAGATTATGTTATTTTTTGGATAAGATGGTCACTTATGGCTCTCAAAGTTCTCATCAACTTGTCATTTAATGATGAGATGGAGTCAACTTTGGTACATTTAAGTTAAGTAACGTGTTTGTTTGTGCTAGAAAATTCTACTTAGAATTTGCAAAGCAAGCATTTATTTTCTTGTGTACAATCCCAATGAAGATCACCTATAGTATATATTAATTGGATTTTCTTGTTTCAAATACACTAGTTTGGCTACAATACACTAGTTTGGCTACAACTCACAAGGTATTTCTTTATTTAGAAAACAATATTGACATTAACTTAATGGATACATTTTTTTGGCAAGAAAATTTTGGTCAGAATTTGGTCAGAATGATAAAAAGACCTATTCATATTATAAATTGTTTTTTTTTTTTTTGATATTTTTACCCTTTTAAAATTAAAAATTAAAGAAAATTCTTGGGGTGATCCATTCTCCCATCATGTTTCTAACATATGTACTACGGAATCCTAATCAATTATGTATTACGGAATCATATGTACTACAAATTCTATCAAAGTGCACATTGATTATTAAGTAAATTGGATGACCCAATTTGTAAAAAAAAATAATCAATTCTTTTTTTAAAATAATAATTATGAAATCAATGGGAAAAAAATATTTTTGAATCACATTATATTTTTGTTGGTAATATTATAATAAAAACATTAGTTAATTGATATTACAATAGATTATGACCAAAATATTTGTGTTAACTGAATTTACTTAGCACTAATTTATTTTATTCAAACATAATAATAAAAAAATACTTAATTAGAATTTGAAGGTCATTTTAGTAACAAATATAAGTAATAATTCATAATTTATCAAATCGACGTAATATAGGGATTAAAAATGTATGATTTATAATTATTTTTTTTTATTTTTTTTTATTTTATTTTTTTAATATCTTGATCTCTTTTATTAGACATATATTTATATACATGATTTCTACAATTATCGATATTTATCGAGTCTAATGTATATTGAGTTGTCATTATCTCAATATTTTATAAATTATATTTTAAAATTATTTAAATATATTTTATTTAAATATCATAATTAAAAAAATTACTTAATTGGATGTTATTTTAGTAATAAATATAAATAATGATTTACAATTGATCAAATCTACATAATATAGGAGAGAAGTCTTGTTTGATCAATATTATTAATAAACAATTCTATTAATATATGATTATCTTTGTTCGACATGTATGAGCTACATGATTATATAACTATTGACAATAATCAGGTCTAATGAGTTTTGAGTTGTCATTGTCCCAATATTTTACAAATTACATTTAAAAATTATTTATTTATATAGATTAATTTTATTGAAACTTAATTAATTAAACAAATTACATAGTTAGAGGTAAGTTTGGCAACAAGCATAAGTAATGATTCATAATTTATCAAATCGACATAATATGGGAGATAAAACTTATATGATTAATAATATCAATGTCTGACTCTATTTGGTTCGACACATATCATCTATATGCATGATTTCTATATGTATCGATATTTACCAAGTGTAATGTGTTTTGAATTGTCCTTGTCTCAATATTTAATTACACTTTAAAATGATTAAATTATAACGCTTAATATTATTTAAAAATTATAATTTTTTAAAAATTACTTAATTGGAGATCGTTTTAGTAAACAATATAAGTGATGATTCACAACTTAATCAAATCGACGTAATATAGGAGGAAAGACTTGTATGATTAATACTATAAATGTTTGACTCTCTTTGGTTCGACACAAATGAACTTTATGCATGATTTCTATAATTATCTACACTTACCATGTTTAATTATTTTGAGATGTCTTCACCTCAATATTACAAACTACTTTTAAATTATTTAAATATATAGTTTATTTTTTTATTTATACATAATAATTTAAAAAATACTTAATTGAAGGTCATTTTAGTAATAAATGTAAGTAATTATTCACAATTTATCAAATCAACGTAATATAGAGGATAAGAAGTGATCAAATGATTTAGTTCTTCATGTAAGTGTTCTCAATTTACACTACGAAATGATATAATAATATCAAGAATAAGAGTATAAAGTAAAAAGACAAAATACTTTAGAATATACATCTAAAAATAGTTAAATGATCATATTAAATAGGTTAAAGTCAATGAGAACTCAAAATAACAAGAGGACCATCTTTAACAATCAGAAAAATAAATTTAACCTTTAAGATGAATTAATATATCACAGTAGCTTTAATACGAGTTAATATCTTATGAGAAATTATCTAACAAAATCACTGACTTTATTTTATAAGTTTTTTAGCTTTAAAAATCACTTAAAATTAAAATAAATTTAACATGACAAAATAAATTATTTTATATGCCATGTAAATATGGGCCTCATGACAAATAAATAAAATTTTAAATTATATTTCTTTACCATATAAATTTGAATCCCAAAATTAAGATATTAGTAGTAATTTTTTTGATCGACTCACCCAATATAAATTCGATGTATACCCACATTACTTCACTTTTCAAATTTCTACACTTTGAGCTACTATTCGAAGAAAATTATTTATTCATTGTTAAATTATAGTGATCATTATATATTGGTTACTTTAGTTAGATACTCCAGTAAATATATTCATCAGGTCTAATGTATTTTAGTTATCATTGTCACAATATTTTACAAATTATATTGAAAAAATAATTTAAACTTAATAATTTAATTTTATATATAAATTATTTACAGAAATAATTTGATTTTTTTTTTAAAAAAAAAACTGACCTTATCTAAAAAAGGAAATGCCTAACTTATAGGAATTTAACTTGATTTAGAAAATAAAATGCATAACTTAATCATAGAGCAGTAATGAAGTTCCGTTAAATCAATTTTCTTTCCCTATTTAATTTAGGAGAACAAAGTTTTGGCAATAGATTTGGCTGCTGCAATTAAAGGAAAATATTGTTCCAATGAGACTCTTCATATTTTAAATTTATGAATCAGTGTTCTAATTAAATTATAATTTTAGGAAATGACACACTTTAATATATTTTTTCTTTATTTTAAACTAAAAAATTGGTATAATCTTTGTACGTTTATGGCCAAATTTTGATCATATTTTTCTGGCTGTTTAGCAGCTCTCTAACTAAATATTAGTAGTACATTTTTGTAATTGGAAAACTAAATTCTTTTCTTTTTGGGACATTTACGGAGTGTATATACAGCCAAAAGAAAAAACGAGAAAATATCCTTTAAAAAATATTACACTCTATATATATAGTAATTTAGGAAAAGGTATTTACAAAATATACAATTGGTATGTATGTCGTATACCTTTGGATATAGAATTCACATAGTATTATATATACACTATATTAAAAAAGATTGTTAGCGTCAATTAATTAATGACAATAGTTTAATTGTTGCGAAATATGTTTTTTTGGACTAGATAATTAATATTTTTTTTGTAAAAATGTCCCTAAAATTTATAGCAACATTGGATCCAATAATAATTAACTAATGCCAGTAAAAAAAATAACATACTTTATTTATATGTATATGTATTATCGCAAATAACTATTTTTGTCCTAATAATAACATTGTGATTCAATTATTCCTATACTATTAAGTTATGTTACAAAATTTAAATTGTATACCACTCGAGGGTTCATAACTGCAGTGGTGTAATATTTCAAGGGCAGATTTTGTTTAACGGGATAGACCAATAAATAGTTTATTCCACCAGAAATCGCGAAAAACAATTAGCCTTTTTTTTTATTTTTCATCTGATGTTCTATATTTATTTTTTTGTCAAATTAATTGATATTCAGGTTAGAAATCTTTATAATAGAAAGTAAAACGCTCATTATCAAATTATTTTGTCCCCTGCCTTACTGAATATTGAATACAAATAAATAGAAAAAACAAAAATTTCTTCCAACAATTATTAAATAATATCGTAAGAATTTTGCAAAATCTTGCGTAAGTTTTCATCCATTAGGAAAAAGTCTTCACCTAAGCATACATGTGAAAGCACACTATGATGATCCATAAAAACGTGTGATTTTTAGACTTATTGAAATGACTCAGAAGCATCTAATTTGATTTCATTCAAGAAATGGCATGATATTTCCAACTTTCATTTGATTCATGACAAAAGAAATAAAGTGACACTTGAAGTTATCCTGAATTTTTAAAAAGACATTTTAATTATGCAGATATCCTATAACCCCTAAACTATTTCGAAAATATATTATTACATCATTTTTGGATTAAATTCAATTTTAAATGACAAGTGTAATTACATCCCAATTATTATGTGACACGTGTTAATTTAATTTAAAATATTATTTTTTTTTCATTTTAAATATTCTTTATTTCTTTCTCTTACTTTTTGACTTATTTTAGTTTTATTATTTTTATTTTTATTTCATTTCAATTTTAATTTATCTTCCACCCTCAACTTTCAAACTTCCTCCATTTTCTTTCTTTATTCCTTCTTCTTCACCTCTTATCCTCATCTAATCCTACACCCATATCAAGTCCCTCCATTTTCTTTCTCTTTTCTTCTCCTATTTGGTCAAATTTCTTACTTTTCAAAATTATACTATTTTTTAGACTTTGTTGAGTTATTGATAACAAAACTAATTATTTTTCTAAAAAAGATCAAAATTTTGAAGGCATCATCATTTAATATACCTCATTTCCATATAAATTCAAAATTAGAAATGATAATTTTTAAAGCATAAGAATTCTCCGAAAATTGAAAAAGTTTAATTAGAATTTGGATAAAAAACTAAATAATGTCTACTAATCATATTGGAATCTAATGAATTTATCACATTGTTCGAAATATATTAAAATATCTAGATATAATTATAAAATTGAAGAGAGTTAAAGTAATATTAGAATAAAAAAGAGATAGAGTTGTGGTAAAAAGTGACACTGAAAGTGATAAGTTAATGAATATAACAATGAATTTTTGAAGAAGGAAGAATGAAAAAGAAAAAAATAATAACAAGAAAAAGTTAAAACAATAAGAAAAATAAAAATATATATTTTATAGTAAAATTCTTGCAAAAATAAAATTATATTCGTTTTTTTTTTTTTACGTTCTTTAAGAGAGTGTATACACTCTCCATGCCAGGTGGACAAATATGATGTAATAATATCAGTTCACGATTGTTTAGGAGGGTAATAAGACATTTGCATAATTTAGGTGTCTTTTTGAAAATTCAAGACAACTTCAAGTGTCACTTTATGTATTTTCTCTTGATTCATTCAAGAACTTCTAAAGTAATACGAGTGAGGCTTGCCGATTATATATGAGGCCCAAAATAAAGAGATGGAGTCCAAATTTTAACTTTTTTTCCAAAAAGTTAAATACAGATCCTACTATTTAGTCGCTAATTATTTGTCTCTCTGTGAATCTGATATAGTATAAATCCTACCATAATTCTCACCTTCAGTAAATGTATTTGCCATATTCAGATGTAATTATTCGTGATACATATAATTAAATGTATGTTAAAGAAATATAAATGAAAGACACAAATTAAAGAGATAATCACACGAGTAGCAACTTTGCGTATAAGGTTGTTACATCACCTCTACTGGGATGGTTGTTACATATAGTTTCTTAATACATCATATATTATATTGTATTGTGTTGTATTATATCTTAATCAATTATTTTAATAAACATAATATTTGAATAAATTATCATTGATTGAATAAAAATTCAAAGAACAAATCTAAAACAGGTTAAGACAATGAACAAAAGAAAATGTAACTACATAGATCACATTAATTCAATAGTCACATAAAAAAAATGTTTCATCAGATAGGACCACTATATTCCGATGCCCAACTTTTCACGAATAATTACTTTTTATTTCTCTTTTTAACTATTTTTTATTTTTCTTAAGCACAATCCAACCACTTACTCAATGAAAATTCATCTAAAGTACTGGTAATTTCAATTGATATTTGAATGAAGACAAACTCAATTTAGACCATAGTCATACCAAAAGAGTTACATGGTCTTAAGATTATAGTGATGAAGTTTAATTCTTTAAAACTCGAAAGGTGTAGTTATAACAAATAGGCATTATCGCAAAAAAGTTTAAACATGTGTTGAAGCTAAAATTTGCATTTAAGGTCATTTGAATAAAATTCAGAGTATTTTGACTAGCATTATAATGGTTCATATAATTAAATATTTTTGTATACATAATATGTATATGCATGTATATCTCACATATATCTATATGTATCTCGTGTATATTATGCATATATTATGTATATTCACAAAAAATTAAGTGATATACATTGATTTATTAATATGATATATTAGGTTGTAGATGTTTTCTATTACAAATGTAATCATATGGCACAAACAAATTTATACGGGGATGTACATGCTAAAGCATCAACTTCATAAATGTAATCCAAATCAACAATGAAAGTATTAAATTTCGTAAATTCATGAGTGACAAGCGTAAATTCTTTTATTCAAATTTAAAAAAGATAAATAAAGACTATAATATGAACACAATGTTGAAAAAAATGATAAAGGACTATAATACGACCAATTTCATCGTCACCTTTTTGTGGATGATGCAATCAACGATGATAAGTTTGTAGTTGCTCTTCATCCTTTCACTAAGGAACATATCGTATTTTTTCTTCCGATTCAAATGTTGTGTTTAAAATCAAATATTCATTAAAGACCGAATATTATTATGTATGCTTTCTTCATATAAAAGTGGTCCTAGCCCTATTTGAGTTTTTTTTTTTTTTTTAAAAAAAAAATAGTATGAAGTAAACAAATAACTAACCATGTAGATTTGTTTAATATATAAAGGCACAATACATAAACACGACTCTTAACGTGGTGTCTGCTGATAACTATGACCTTTAACTTTGGATGTGCATAAGTAGACACTTAAACTTGTATAAAATTAAACAAATAGATACATTTGTCCTACGTGACACCCTACATGACAATTTTGTCCCACATAATGTTCTACATGTATTATGTCATGCAGGACACATATATCTACTTGTTCAAATTAATACAAATTTAAGTTATCTACTTGTGCACGCTCAAAGTTGAAGAGCCTAGTTATCTGCTGAAGTTGACTTAATGATCATGTTTATATATTTCACCATATACAAACTGATGCAAATAAATAATTGACATTATTCTGTTTTCTTTTTGTGATTTTTAACAATATCCCCCCCCCCCCACACACACACAGACACCCAAAAAAAATCAATTCATTATACATTCTAATCTGAAAAAAATATCAAATTTATATCTATGATAATTTTTCTTTTGTGTGATTATAATTTGGTCTGTAACTTCATATAACGATGATTCTTAAATTACTTATCTACATAAATATTTGTATTCAAGTCTAGCTCACAAACTTTACAGCCTAATGCTAATTTGCGTGCTTTGATGTGCAATATTAAGATTAAATTAAAAGTTTATTTTATTCCAATTCTTATAAAATAGATGTCATTGGTAGATATATATAAAAGAAAAATTTTACGAGTTTAGTATATATGTTGAAGATTCTATTAATTTTTTTTTTTTTTGAAATGTAGAATATTGTATTAGACGGGCAAACTATTTATTCGCACTAGATCCTAAATTACATAAAATTTATCAAATTTATGATTTAACAATAGTAATGACGGGTTATTTTTGTATATATGATCATTTTACATTGCACATACGATCTTTCCACGCTCATCATGAGTCTCTTTTGTAAAATTTTAAATGATGAATCTTATATATATATATTTTCTACCATATAGAAGTGTGCGTATACTATGGGTATTAACATGTCTGTTTTCCGTCAATTTTTTTATTTACCAAGAATATTTAGGTCATTTTAAATATACCAATCCATGTCTTCTTCCACATGGCTCTCATGGAAAAAAGATAAAAGCTTTTGGCTCTCTTCTCTAATATTTGTGTAGCTTTTAAGTTATGCGACCAACACATAATTTGCTTTTGCTCAATACTGCTCACTTTTATTCTAAGCAAGTTTCAATTTATCATAAATTGAAGCTCAAAAGGAGATGAAGGAAATAATTAAAACGAAGAAAGACAGAAATATATGATGTGTTAAATTGAGGAAATAATGCACGTGTTGACTTCTTTAACTTTAAATAGAGCGGTATTAGCTATCATCATTGCCTTTTTGCTTTTTGATTTGACATGTAAAATTGATTGGTTTAATTATTTGAATGATTTTATGCTTCATTAAAACGTTTGAAATTTCTGATTGTATGCTTTACACTATATTAAAAATAGCTTTTAGCGATAATATGAACGGATCTGAAAAATCTCATTCTCACATATTGATAAAGCTAAAAGCTATGAAACAACTGATGTGTTTGGATTTTAAGTTAGATGATACTTGCTTACAAAGATCACTTATAAACCATATTTAACTACTTGTGCTATTCCTCTTTTTCAGCACCTTAATACAAATTTATCATACTAATAATTTTCCTTCTAAAGTTTTAATGTTTATCTAAAAGTAATGCATTTAAAGAAACACCTCATTATCGTAGATGTCTATGATCATTGTAACATAAAACAACTCATTATGCTTTATCAACATTAATTTTTTTTTATCAATCAAGAATTTAATTAAATTGATGCTAAATATTTTTTAGCGTTCAAATCTTTTATAATTATCAATACTATCTTGCTAATTTTTCGTTCTCTGTTACAGGCATCCAGTCACGTCGTTGTGATAATTGCTTTCAAGTTGTCTAGTTCTTTGGTTTCATGTTCTGTTCTTGTACTTCTGTTAGTTCTACTCTTTCATGTTTAATACTTTTTCTCAAGTAGATTTTAATTGTTCACTACTTGATAATTGTTCACACTAAGAGCCTGTTTGGCTCAGCTTAAAAGCTGGTCAAACTGACTTAAAAGCTGGTTTTTTGACTTATTTAACTGTTTGACAATACTCAAAATAGCTTATTTTAAGTTAAAAAAACTTATTTTAAGCCAAAGTTAAAAGCTGGGTAGGGGTGCTTTTTTTTTTTTTTTTTAACTTATAAGCTGTTTTGAGTTGACCACATTTTTATGTTTTTTTCCCTTAATATTTTTATACAATCTCCAAATTACCACCCATATAACCCTAATATCTCTTTCTTCTATTTTTCCCTTTTCACGTTTGGCATACAACTTCAGCACTTTTATATCCCAACGCATAACTGCTTATTTTAAAATAAGTTTCAAGCACTTTCAAAAGTACTTTTTTAAAGCTGCTTTTATTAAGCCCATCCAAACGGGCCCTAAGCTACTACATCTTCTTGCTTCTTAATTGTTTACTATTTACTTTTGATAGACACTTCACTACTCAATTACGAATATTTTAATTACTTACAAAATCACCAACCTATTTAATTTGATTTTTTCAGTAGAAATTCTTTCTTTGTCCAGTCACAACTGATATTCTACCTTATAGAAGTGTGAGTACACTATAGATATTAACATGTCTGTTTTTCGTCAATTTTTTTATTTACCAACAATATTTTGGTCATTTCAAATCTATCAATTTATGTGGTCATGAGTCACCACTTTGTTATACATGGAGTCCATGCCTTTTTCCACATAGCTCTCATGGAAAAAGGATAAAAAAATTTAAGCCTTCAAAAGACTTCAGTCCTTATTAGAACATAATATTTTCTCAGCTCTCATCAAGAAATCAAGAAAAAAAGTAAAAATTTTCAGCCTTCGATCTGCGTAGACTATTTCAATTTTCAAGTAATATTTCATTTTCCCATTGAATTTTAGCTTCAATTTTCATTGAGTTCTATATTTGGTCGCAATTATAAATTTTCGGTCTTCCGTAGTATTGCTTCAGTTTTCAGGTAATTTTCATTTTTTCCATCAATTATTTAGCTTTGCCTTCTTTTTTATTTTTCATCGTTTTATCTTCCTCTCTTCTCTAATATTTGTGTAACTTTAAGCTATGCGACCATCACATGCTTTATTCAATCACTACTTGCTTTTATTCTAATGAAGTTTCAATTTATCAAAGCTTCATAAATTGAAGCTCAAAAAGAGAGGAAATAATTAAAATGAAGAAAGACATAGAAATATGCATAATGCATAAATATGACATTTAACTTGGTTTCGAATTATATTTATGCCCTTCAACTTTGAGTGTGAATAACTAGACACTTAAACTTGTATGAAGTTGAACAAATAGATACACATGTCCTACATGTCATCCTACATATCATTTTTTGTCCTACGTGGTGTCCTACGTGTATTGTACTATGTAGGACTCACGTGCTTATTTATTTAAAAGTTGGATAGTTAAAGTGAACATTATGAAAGTTGGAGGTCAAAGTTAAAATTTGAAACCAAGTTTAGGGTTCAATATATGTATTATACCATACATAAATGTGTCATTTAACTTGGATTTAAATCATATTTATGTCCTTCAACTATGCATGTGCACAAATAGACACTTAAACTTGTATAAAGTTTAACAAATAGACACACATATCATACATGTCATTTTTTGTCCTACGTGGTGTATTACGTGTATTGTGCCATGTATGACTCATATATTTATTTATTTAAAAGTTGGATAGTTAAAGTGTCTGTTTGTGCATTATGAAATTCGGAAATCAAAATTAAAAATATTATACTAAAAATAATTTTAGCGGTGATCTGAACAAATCTGAAAAGTCTCAGCCTCACATATTAATGAAGCTAAATGCTATGAAACAACTAATATGTTGGCTTTTAAGTTAGATGATACGTTGCACACGAAGATTACTTATATACCATCTTTAACTACTTGTGTTATTCCTCTTTTTCAACACCTCAATACAAATTTATTCATACTAATTTTCCTTCTAAAATTTTATTACCTATCTAAAATTAATGAACTTAAAGAAAAGTCTCAATATCTTGGTTGTATATGACCACTGTAACGGAAAACAATTCGTTATGCTTTATCAACATTAATTTTTACACCAATCAAGAATTTGATTAAAGTGATGCTAAATATTTTTCAATTTTCTAATTGTTTAGATCTTTTATAATTATCGATACCATCTTGCTAATTTTTCGTTTTCTCTTACAGGCATCTAGTCATGTCGTTGAGATTATTAAGTTTGTTTGGTACTTTGGTTTCCTATTCTGATACTTCTGTAAGTTCTACTCTTTCTTTTTTGATAATTTTTTTCCAAATAAATTTTAACTGTTCATAACTTGATAATTGTTCATACTTATATTTTACAGTTTTCTTGCTTCTTAATTGTTCACTTTTTACTTTTGATAACGCTTCACCATCAACTAAGAATATTTTAGTTACCTACAAAATCACCAACCTATTTAATTTGATTCTTTAAGTAGAATTTGATGACCTGCAACTAGAGCTGTCAAAATGAGTTTGACCTGCGAGGCCGGTCCAACTCAACCTTTAAATTAAGTGGAGTTGAACCTAATTTTGTTGGCCTATTTAGGAACGAGGCTTTTTAGCCTTGCCTCACTTGGCCTGCTAGTCTCGTAGGCCCAACCCGTAGCCTATTATATATATATATATTATATAATATATATATATATATATAATATATATATATATATATATATATATATATATATCAAACCTTTAAATTAAGTGGAGTTGAACCTAATTTTGTTGGCCTATTTAGGAACGAGGCTTTTTAGCCTTGCCTCACTTGGCCTGCTAGTCTCGTAGGCCCAACCCGTAAGCCTATATATATATATATATATATATATATATATATATATATATATATATATATATAGAGAGAGAGAGAGAGAGAAGAGAGAGAGAGAGTAAGTAGTGTTTTATTTGTAAAGTTTTTATCAATAAATCTGTTAACAACATAAAAAATCAAGTCTTTTAAACTATCTTGTTTTTGTGGAAGGAATGTTTGAATGATTAACATTTTTTCGTTAAATCTTACGTGGACTATTATGTATTTTGGTAAGCATTCATCGACATGTGAAAGTTATAAATATATTTATGTAAGTATTTGCTGAAGTGTGTGATTCGTAAATGAAAAATTTATATGTATTGATTTCCTGTTCATAGACGTCATACTCTTAGATACTCCTTCTAACAGAGTAATATTGTTCATTTTTTGATTGAAGGGCCAACACTTCCAACTCGTGGCCCGCTTAGGAATAGGGTTGGACCGCTATTTTATTGGTCCTTTTATTAAAAGTGTCCGCCCCAATCGATTTAACTCTCCAGCCCGTAGGGTTGGATTGGGGCAGTCTATTTTGACAGTTCTACCTGCAATATTTAATTAAAGAAAAATTATATATATATATATATATATATATATATATATATATATATATATATATATATATTTCATTAAATTGTTTAATGTCCACTCCACTTTGCTAACCTTTTTACTAACGATATGAAATCTTTCTCCTCTATATAATCTGTCTAATTGCCAACCTTTTTATTTTCTGTTCTCATATTTGGTTTTTCAGAAGGTTTTTGCAATAAAGTATATCTCAAGTTATTGTGCTTTTGCCTATGTACCGCTTTTTAAGAATTTTTTTTAAAATGCAAGACGTCCAGAGTTTCAACATGGTATGTTTCAATTGGCCATACTAGCTCCATTCTTACTAAATCTTCTCTTGCAACTACAAATATTTTTGTCAACTATAAAGCATCAAGATTACTTACCACCACTATCTATTTTGTCTTTTGTGTACAAACATATACGTCTGAAGCATAGCCTAAACACACGCGCAAACACGAATGTCCACGCACACACGTACGCACGTACACACGCACATACTTAGACAAATACGCACGCGTGCACACACACAGACACGGCCATGTATACGTACGCGCTCGCGCGCACATATGCGCACAAAAAAAATCTACTAGTATATATAGCGTCAATTTTTTACTTTTTTTAAGAAAAAAAAATTAAAATCATGATTTTAGTATTTGCGTATTATCGCTAGCTAACCAAGAGCAGCTCCTGTAGGACTCCCAAAATAAAGACTAATCGTTCTTCTATCGGGGGGAGTGGAGGTCCGCTAGAGAAAATGCATCAGATAAATTAGTAGGAAATAATGAAGGATAAGGAGAAAGAACATACACACACAAAAAAAATACTTGAGTCAAACTTTTACCTTTTTTAAGAAAAAAAATTTAAAATCATGATTTTAATATATGCATATTATCACTAGCTAACCAAGAGCAGCTTCTGTAGGACTCCCAGATAAAGACTAATCATTTTTCAATCAGGAAGAGGGGGATCCGCCAGAGATAATGAAGGATAAGGAGAAAGAACTCAAGTACTAGAACAAAGTAGATTTTTTCATTAATAGATCATGGCTGGTTAGGGAATTCCTTAAAGCTGCCACATATATGAAAGATGTGGGAATGAATGTATCTAAAAAAATGGATGTAAGCAAATTCTTTAATACGCCATATATACTTAAAGTTTATAATTTTGGGTTTATTTGCCCTAAATTTCTTATCATAAATAGATTTTCTTTTAGGAAAAAGTTTTGGATTTACTAATATTTTTTTCTAATAGGAAAAGTTTTAGGACTCTGTAAATAGAAGAATGTTTCTTCTAACTTAATCAACATTCGTCTTAAAGGATTTGAGAGATTTGGTTAAGGGGAGAATTTATGGGTCACAAGCTTGATACGTTATCACTTGTGTGAACCTCCCATGTATTCCGAGTGAATTGGTTGAGGTTGTTTCTCTCTGTATTTTGTACTCTCATATTTATAGTGGATTGCTCATCTCCTTTGTGGACGTAGGTCGATTGACTGAATCACGTTAAATCTTTGTGTTTTGGTATATTTCTTGTTGTCTTCTTACTCGTGATCTTTCGAGGTTTGCTTTGCTAGCTTTCGCGTTACACCTGCTTATTTGCGGTCCTAATATATAAGTACTTTACCTAGAGTAAATTGGAGGAATCTTTCGTGGAGTAATTCAGCCCTCCGAAATGGGTGTTTATTGCGTACTTGATAGCTAATGATAAGGTATATAGATGGGCAACTTTCACATATAGCAAACAAAAAATTCATATTTGTATAATATAGCAAACTTTGCATAATTGCGCTCCATAGCAAACATAAAAACTGTATAATTCGCTATACATATACAAGTGTATAATTCGCAGGCCTAAATTGTATAATTCGCTGGCCTAAATTGTATAATTCGCTGGACTATTTCGCTGCAATTGTATAATTAGCTTTGCATACAGTTGAATCGAATTAAAATGTATGTATATTGCATAATTATAAGTGTATAGCAAGAAGATATATGTTTTTCTCGCTTTATACAAAAACATAAACACAATATATACACTTCTGTTGTATAAAGCTAAAAAAAATTGTATTTCACTGCAATTGTATAATTCACAATTGTATAATTCTTTGACCTTTTTCTCTGCAATATTTGAAGTAAAATGTTTGTAAATTATATAATTAAGTGTATAACACGAAGATATACATTTTTGCATGTGTATATACAATTTTCTCTCGCTTTATACAAAACAGAAACAGAAATTATACACTTTTGTGTATAAAGCGAGAGAGGCGAGAATGGGAGAGTGGCGAGCGAGACTTCTGGGAGAGAGACGCTTGGCAAATTTTTGCCAATGTTTGCTATGGAGCACAATTAAATCAAACCCTAGCTATTCTATTTAATTTAGGTTATTAGTTTGCTATTATATACAATTTTCCTTATATAAATTGATCAAATGGTGGTTCGATTTGAAACCTGCTTTGCGAAGGGGCTAATGAAACTCTTGGGCATCTATTTTTCCTCTGTCCAGTAGCAGCTGATATATAGGGACAACTACTAATGACAGGGAATTATGCGACCTAGTTGGTACTGGTCAACGGAGCGTGTATGATGGATAAGACGTCACTGTGGAATAAATGGTGCTCACTCTGATCGTTTATCGAATGACCTTAGCTGGATATATATATCAAGTGTGGCAGGAGCAAACAAACGAATGTTGTCTACAATTGTGAGATTGACTATGCAAGATATATATTACTATGTTTTCAAGAAGCCTAAATTAGCTAGAGTTTCCGTGCTTAATTTCTATCCTTTCTAGAACTATATAGGTAGTAAAGGAGTAAAGCTGCTCACTCAGAATTGGGACTATGTCAAATGACTGTTTGTTATTTGTTACTTGCACGTGAGTTCTCACTTTGGTAAATAAAATTTTTCTTAATTATCAAAAAATATATGTTTACAATATTATATTTTCTTAATTGAAAATTTAATATAATATGAAATCACATGTATAAACGTTGAAATTATAAATCTAAATGCATACTTAATATAAATCTAATTTTATATTATGATTTTATATTGAATATCAAACATATAAACCTATATCACAAATATTTGTTTGTATATACAAATTTAAACACATACTTAACAAAAATTTAATTTTTTATTGTGATTAATCTAAGGGTATTATTAAACAACCATTGACCCTTTAATTATGGAATAATGTGAGGAAGGGAATAAGTTGCAAAATATTACACAATTCAAGGCTAAATTTCCCAATATGCTATATATAACTTCATACATCCTCCCTTTCATTTGATACTACATTTTTTTTTAATAATTCGTTTAAAAGAGAATATTTAAGAATTTAGTTTTAAATAAAATTTTTTAAAGAAATAATTTTCAATCACATAAATATTTAATAGTTTTAGAATATTAATTTTAAATTATTTTTTTTATTTTTATATATTGTATTTAATCAAATAATATCACATAAAATTAATATAAAAAGTATGAAATTAGGTGAATATTTTTCATACTAAATCAGTTCAATTATTATTATTGGTGAGACAAATGAAAGTCTGGTGGAAGGTTCCTTCTCACTTTCCTCCTCTATTTTTTTCAAAAAAGAAAAATACAAACAATTTTGTCAAAATCACTCTCCTATCTCGAATTTTATTCGAAAGATAAGATCCCATTAATTTATTTACATGACGTGTAGATATTTCTATTAAATTTATTAATAATTTAATATATGCAACCTTGGGTTATGTGAGTAACCCAATTGGCTAAGTTAAAGCTCTATAAGTTGACACACCATTCTTGTTTTGTTCATTCTAGGTTTCTCCTAAAAACCTAAAACTTTTCAATTTTTTCGGTGTCGATTCTCTGGTAAGCTTCACTAATCATCTTATTTTTCTCTTTTATGAACGTCATTGAGTTTCCCCTTTTTGTGTAATCAAGTTTTATGGTACAAGATTTCAGCTTTGATCACTTAATTGATGTTCTTGTTGTAATTTGTACTTTTCTATGTGTGTTCTTTACTGAGTTTTGGGGAAAATTGTATGAGCTGAGGAATGATGATACTGGGTTGACCTTCCCTTTTTGATCTGTTTGAGGTAAAAAGAATTTAAAAGATCATGTTTTTTTGTTGACTCAGGTGGGTTGATGCCTTGATGGTAAAAAGATTCAGTTTTTAGGGGTAATTTGAAATGTTGGATTCTTTAAGGTTTTGTATCTGCATTGTGTATAGTTAATTGATGTGGGTAGGATGATTTTGAGATGATGATGATGATATTGCCTTCCGTGGACTTTGTCTTTAAGGACTATGTTTGCTGATTGAAATGAAGTACTTAAGTTTCTGGTACTTTTTTTTTGTGAATACTTGAAGAAAATTGTTTTTGTAAATACGGAGGGTCTATCGGAAACAACTTTTCTACTTGTGTATAAGGTAGGGGTAGGGTCCGTATATACACTGCCCTCCCCCATATCTAACTTGTGAGAAAATACTTGGTGTGTTGTTTTTGTATTTGTGTCATTGCATATTAATAACTTCTTTGAATTTCTTCAGCTATATCGAAGTGGTTGTGTTGGGAAGTAGAACTGTCTATTTCTTTGTTTTTTGTTTTCTGTAGTGTACCAGTTTTTGTGGAATTTGTGTCATGGGTCCCTATACGTTCGTTGTGTTTAAATTTTTTGATCGTGAGCTTGTTCTGAAAATTGAAGATTTAAAGAGAGACAGTGTTTTAAGTTAATGTCTTGTTGTCCCAACTAAGTGTTGGATCCGAAAGTGACAAAGGAGAGTGTGTACCAATGGCAGATTAATTGACTTGTTTTCATGTGTTATGCAGTGCTAAGTATGGGTACTAGATATGGAGCCTGTTTAATTGCGCTGTGCTTGTTGCTTCTTTTATCCCCTTTGGTGTTTTCGGTATCAAATGATGGACTGGTCAGAGTTGAAATTAAGAAGAGGAAGTTGGATCAGACCAACCATGTTTTTGGGGGCATTGATTCTAATGGAGTGCATTCTGCAAGGAAGTATCGTCTTGGTGGAAATGTAGGAGATTCAGACTCTGGTATTATTGCACTAAAGAACTACTTGGATGCTCAGTACTTTGGTGAGATTAGCATTGGCTCACCACCTCAAAAGTTCACTGTCATCTTTGATACTGGAAGTTCTAATCTTTGGGTGCCCTCTGCAAAATGTCATTTTTCAGTGAGTAGCTATATACTGTTGATATTACTGATGCAAATGCTGTTGCCATGTCTTAACGATGAAGCCTTTTGTTAATTTAATCTGATGCAGCTTGCTTGTTATCTCCACCCGAAATACAAGTCAACTCACTCCAGTACCTACAAAAAGAACGGTATAGATGCTACTCATGTTTCTAGTCTGTTTCAAGTTTTCTTTACTTCACCTGGAGTCCAACCTGAGGTTTTTGTTTATTTGTTGGAGTATATGTATTTTTTCGTTGATTGGATGTGTTCTGTGATTTTTTTCCATTCAATGAGGACAGACTGATAGCAACAAGTCATCTATTATTTAGTTAAATGACCTGATATAATAACAACTCCGTCAAGCTGAGGTTGCAAAAAATTAATCTAACTTGGAGACATTTGGAACTTTAATGTCAAAGAACAGATAAAGATCAAAATGGATTATTGTAGATGGTCATCTCCATTGCATGTTCACAAAATTGATGTCCATATATCCTATTTATAGTTTACTGCATGACATAGCATGCCAAATTTATTAGGAGGAGACTATTTATCTTATATGCTTTTTATAGCATTGCTTTGACACTACTTAAGTTAATCTGTTCCACTCTATCTTCGAAAAAATGAGAGAAGCTTGACAGTCGCAATAAACCATGAAAGCTGATGATTAAGTGCCTTCCATGTCTCCAGTGGTGACATGTCCTCCTTTATGGTACTGTGTGTTAAATGTAAAAACCATCAAATATTGCGAAAAAGTCGAGATGCTTGTCATGTTACTTGCCCTGATATGGTTAAATACGGAGTGTTGACATTATATAGGCGGAAGATAGTCTATTAGGACAAAGCTCTATCATTGTCGAGATCTATAGACAGAAGAAGAACCTCTGCCTAGTTTGGTATTTATCCTTCTGAAGTTTTCCTGCAAATGAAAATAGTTTGCCAAATATCAAACAATTCATTCTTGATGCAGGGACATCTGCTGCAATCCACTATGGAACTGGATCTATTTCTGGATATTTTAGCAATGACAATGTCAAAGTTGGCGATCTCGTTGTCAAAGATCAGGTGATTATTGAATTGAAGTGTTTTGAGTGGGCTCTGTGAGTTTCTTTCCTAAATTTTTTTTCTTTTTGGAATAGGACTTTATCGAGGCAACTCGAGAACCAGGCATCACCTTTTTGGCAGCCAAGTTTGATGGTATTCTTGGACTTGGATTTCAAGAGATATCTGTAGGGAAAGCTGTCCCTGTCTGGTATGCTATCCATATTTGTATGATAAAAAATTGTTGTACTTTAAAATTTTGCTAGATTTTCATAGTTATGTGTTTGATTATATGGAATTTACTCCTTTTGATCTGTTATGTTCTTTTAAATTATTTCCTTGCTTGAATCAATCAATTCTTGAGACATCTGTAATTTTCTTAGGTACAATATGGTAAATCAAGGTCTTGTTAAACAATCTGTCTTCTCATTCTGGTTCAATCGGAATGCTGAAGAGGAAGAAGGAGGTGAACTTGTTTTCGGTGGAGTTGATCCCAATCATTTCAAGGGTGAACATACATATGTTCCTGTAACTCACAAAGGCTACTGGCAGGTGGGTTTTCTATTCAAATTCTAAAAAATGAATCTGCACCTATGCTGTATACTTTTTGCTTGGACTGATTAAAGTATGTCGGATTTTTCAGTTTGATATGGGTGATGTGCTTGTCGGTGGTGAAACAACTGGTATTTTTTTTTATTGTTTGTGATGTTTCCTATGAAAATTAATGATTCTGAATTTGCTAGTGATTTTTCTTCACGTAGTCAGTGAAGCTAACTTTCTTCTCTTCCCCCCCCCCCCCAGGATTTTGTTCTGGTGGTTGTTCAGCAATTGCAGACTCTGGAACGTCCTTATTGGCAGGACCAACAGTATGTATCTTGCTTGAAATACAGTCAATAAGAGCCAGAACCACAATTATATATATTTTGTCTTCATATCAAACTTTGAGCAAGTAACACTAACTTATGCAGAACTGCAACATTCTTTCGATTAGCAAACTGCACACTTGTAGTTCTTCATGGTTTTTCTTTTAAAATCTGAACTTGCAGATTTTGTTGTGTATAAAACGTGTCTAAACATTTTCTTTGTTTACTGATTGCTTCTATTAGGATCGTTAATGACTAGTAATATTTCCTCGAATTTCTGTTTTTCGAAAAAAATATTTCTCAAATTTCTTTTGGACTTTGCCCAAAAGCCGGTCTAGCCAGTAACGGAGTTGAACATTATAAATAAGGAATGGTTTTTTTACATCTAATGTAATCCTAGAATGCCTGATTGACAAGCTCTTCTCACCAGATAAAGTATTTTAGAGGTTAGGAGACTTGTGACCTGATCACGTACATTTAAGTTTTTGGACATTTATGTAGATCTCGTTATTCATAACAATGGAATAGGTGTTTTGGGGCCATGTGACTTCTTACTCATCTGCTACTCCATGATGTTCAGTTTAAATCATAAAGTTCTTGATACATGTTTGTTTCTTGCTTATGGTAATAAATTCTCACCAACAACATGCATCAGAATAAACTAATTTTCTTCATTCATATATTCTTTTTTCAGACCATTATTACTCAAATAAATCATGCAATTGGAGCGTCAGGAGTTGTCAGCCAGGAGTGCAAGTCAGTAGTCAGTGAATATGGAAAAACTATACTGGATCTACTCGAATCAAAGGTATGACATCTGCCAAGTATCTTTCCTATAATATCCTAGAGAAATAGTTGTACCCAAACAGTGGTATACACAGGATTTTGCACATATAGTGGAGCCTATTGCCACTGATTTGGCTTGTCTAAGGGTTTAGATCTGGGGATGTGAGGGTTCTTACACTACTCCTGTCTCAAACTGCTATTTTAATTTGTATTTTTTTCAAGATTTATTGACTTATTGCATACCCCCATGTGCGTGTGTGCGCACACATTTAAAATTATGGATGAGCGCACATATTGAAAATTATGGATGACCTCTTGGTACAAGGTGTCTCCTCCATTGCATCAGAGTGTCTTCACCGACACCTAACTGTGTGAAGTTACTAATTTTGAGCAGCTTTCTGCATTTGATATTAGAATCTGAGTTCTGGTTTTTTCCCGCCTATGCTTTACAGGCAGCGCCTCAACAGATCTGCTCCCAAATCGGTTTATGCTCTAGGGATGGTGGAAAAGATGTTAGGTGAGGTTAAATACATCTGCATGTTCAACGTTTTGCATTTGAAATAATTGTAATAGAAATGATTAAATATACGCATGCCATAAGACTGGTATCTCATCAGTGTTATCAACTATCTTCCTCTAGTGATTACCGTTTAGAGAAAAAATGAATAATTTATTGTCTCGTGAAGTTGCTGCAGGTTCTACTAGCTGCTGTTTATTTGAACACATTCATCCTTGATTTTATTGCTGCATGACTGGACCAATTATTAATGTTTGATTCTATATGCAGCATGATTATTGAGAGTGTGGTGGACAAACACAATGAGGCTTCGAATGGTGTGCATGACGAGATGTGCAGGGTTTGTGAGATGGCTGTGGTATGGATGCAAAACCAATTAAGGCGAAATGAAACTGCAGATAGAATCTTTGACTATATGAATAAGGTGAGGTGGATTTTATACATAATGTTAAGTGATTGTCGGTTAATTGAGATCTCAAGGCTTTATTCAAATCCCAACTGCAGCTTTGCGACCGAATTCCCAGTCCAATGGGAGAATCTGCAGTTGACTGCAACAGCCTTGCTTCCATGCCTAATGTTTCCTTTACCGTTGGTGATAAAACATTTGAGCTGACGCCGCAGCAGGTAATTTTTATCTGATCTACTGATGTACTTCGTCTCATTTAAGATATTGCTTCAGAGAACATGCGTCGAATAGGCAATCGATATCCAGCCAATTCTTTTCAAGAAAAATGGGCATTCTAGACTACCTTGTTTGTCTATTTCTTAACCAAGTGATGGTTTTTGGAGATTGATTCAACAGTTAACACTAGGACGAAGGCTCTTTACTGTCTTTGTTTTCCCCAAAATAGGTCCCGAAACAGAAGTCCTTGAAAAACAAATAACATGAACCAATCACATTGGCAATATGCAAATATGCCGAATACCTGACATTCCTTTTTGTGTTTACTACTGAACAGTATGTCCTTAAAGTTGGCGAGGCTCCTGTTGCACAGTGCATAAGTGGATTCACAGCATTAGATGTGCCGCCTCCTCGTGGACCCCTTTGGTATGCCTCTCGCCTCTATTTTTTGTTCTGCACTCTCACTATTCCCTAGTGTAATCATTTGACGCCACAATAATCAGCTTCTGTGAATCACCTCGACGAAAATTTGCACTCCCTCCATTCCAGATTATGTGATGTTATTTGCTAACACCTCTTTCAAATTTTGGAAACAACAGAGTATAATTCATACTATGCTAATATTCAGCTTCTTCGTCACCATTTATGTATACTTGTTTATTTGACTTAGATACATCTGCTTGATTGATATAGTCGATTAATTAGCTCATTATAACAATGTGGTACAGGATCTTGGGAGATGTTTTCATGGGTCGCTACCATACAGTGTTTGACTATGAGAAAATGAGAGTTGGCTTCGCGGAAGCAGCTTAAGCGCCTCAACATCTCTGTGTTGTGACCCGATAAGTATCACGTTGTCATTTAAACTAGAAAATTGTCTGCACTTGTAAATAAATAACTGATGCTTGAATCTTTTTGCTGGATTTTTTTAACAGCTGTTGTGTTATGACAGTAATTTGCCCGTCTATCGTAATTTCTGGTTAATTTGTAATACTAATTACTCATCAATATCTATCTTTTGAGTACTTTTTGGAGATTTAAGATGAAATAGGTTCAGTGTATTGTTGTAAATTGATTTCAAGTGTTTCCGAGAGTCATCTTCAATTATTTTAGTTTGTGGTAGCTTTCATCAGTACGATAGAAGGGAACTTTAACATAACTAATAAAATCTGTCACGTATCTCGAAAATTACAAATTTAAGTCGTAGAAATAACACATAACGAAAGTTTAGGGCCCGTTTGGATGGGCTTAATAAAAGCAATTTTAAAAAAGTACTTTTGAAAGTGCTGAAACTTATTTTTAAAATAAGCAGTTATGCGTTTGGATAAAAGAGCTGAAGTTGTTATGCCAAACGTGAAAAGGGAAAAATAGAAGAAGAGATGTTAGGGTTATATGAATAATTGGAGATTGTATAAAAATATTAAGGGAAAAAACATAAAAATGTGGTCAACTTAAAACAGCTTATAAGCTAAAAAAAAAAAAGCACCCCTACCCCAGCTTTTAACTTTTGGCTTAAAATAAGTTTTTTTTAACTTAAAAAAAGCTGTTTTGAGTATTGCCAAACAGTCAAAAAAGTCAAAAACCAGCTTTTAAGTCAATTTGACCAGCTTTTAAGCTGAGCCAAACAGGCTCTTAGTACATTGAATTGCTTTCATAAATTTCCCAATGATCACAAACTTTGGAAGTCACGCATCATCTCTTCACGTATACGATAAAAAGCAAATTCTGAAAGGAGAAAGATAGACCACTCAAATTTCTTTTTCTTTGTTTTTTTATTTGTTTGGAGAAGGACGATGAATCATATATGTTACTTTTGTTGGATATTTCGTAATATATAAAATCTTAAATTGAACAGACATATTTAATCATAACTGTTAAAAAGTAAAATGTTACTAGTAGTCACTAATAATTGACAGATCCAAGATAAAAATAGAAACAAAAGTTGGTTAACTTGCACTTCACCAAAAAAATTGAAGAGGTGGATTATTTTGTTTGTAGAGTGAAAATTGCAGTTTTGGTGAAATTAGTTGCAACTTCTTTCATTTTTAGTTGAAAAGGCATTATATAAAGTTCTAAATTTCTTCTTCAAACCAACTCTTTTTTTTATTGGATTGTCGTTACCTTCACTAGGTAGATATGAAATTACATACAAACCATTCTTTTTCAGACTTATAGAATTACGCTGAATATATTATTGATTTATTTGCTAATAGTTAAAAAAGAGAACCTTATTTTACGAACGTCAAAGGCTTATATTTTTTTATCATTGGAAAAAAAGTAGCTCCACCACATTTTGCAAAATGTGACTAATGGAACAAAAGATAAAGAAATAATGTTAAAATTAAAGATCATGAGCTTTCGTGTGCAAAGATATTTTTAAATGATTGTTTCCAAAACCATAAACTCTATTCTATAATTGACAGTTAAACAATATTGTTAATTAAATCTTGCCTTTTTTTAGAAGTATTTTACATGTGAAAAACAGAAAGTAAATAAATATTAAAACGCTAACAAAACTTAAAGAGTCCTCTATACATAATAAGCAAAAGGAAAAAAGAAACGACGTACTCATTAATCACCCCAAACTAGACTAAATTTGATCGTTAAACAAGTGTTTGCACACGAAATTAAAGTATAATTAGTTCTAATTAAAACTTTCATAAATAGTGCGTCAGATCAACGTCAAAACCAAATTATATGTATGGAGAAAGTAATACTATCTTAAAAAAATGGCTCTTTTCCTTTTAGCAATTATTTAATTTCAACTTTCTATAGAGCTTGTTTAAGACTACAAGATTAATGAATATTTGTGTGTATTTGATATAACTTTAATTTATGATTATAAAATTTAAAGATCTTCTTTATCATCTTAAATTTGGTATCAAGTCAAAATAGATCAAACAAATAAAAATAGAGGAAATGATGTATTTTACTCATACGTGTGACCAACGAGGATTGTAATGGAGTGATAAATACTGTTTCATTCTTAAATAGAGATTTTGAGTTTGAGTCATTTGGATACACAATCTTCTTTCTTATAAAGCGCTTTACCCCAATATAAGATTTCTCATTATAATATCTGATTTAATCGAATTTTAATATGAATTTCGAACGTCGACATGTTGTGGAGACATACTAGCTGTCCCACCACAGAGACAGAGAGCTTCTTGCTTCTTCCAAACTAATAGGAATACGTAAAGTTCACCACAGTCTGCCCAATAACACTACTACACTTGGCATCAACTTCGATATACAATTGGGGAACTTTATCAAACGTGAACAGCTCAGATAATTTAACTTATTATATTTCTCAGCTAGATAATAGTATTCTCTCCGTTTAAAATTATGTTTCTACTTTTGCTTTGATGTGAAATATAAAAAATAAAGAAAGTTTTTAGAATTTGTGATCTTAAATAAAAAATTTGTAAAATGTATTAGAATTTTCTTTAGTTTTTGTCATTTTATATATGTTATATGAAATGTTAAAATTATAAAATATCAATTTTTATAATATAGTCGAAAAAAATAGTAGTAATATTTAACACCTTTTCATTATTTGCGGTAGGTAAATGGTAAGTGCCGAGGGAATCAAGTGAGGGGTGTTATCTTAAAGTATTGATGAAGTTAGTCCACAAAAATATACACGGTTGATTCAAATTTAAACGGATTAATAATTTACTTACTTATTTATCTATCTATTTTAAGTAGTTTATTTCAATTTATCCGAAAATTGAAATAATACACGGCTCAAATTAATTTTAGAGCCAATAGGTCATCGGAGATCCATAATTTCAAATTTTGAAAAGTGTAAAGTGGTAGAGTTCTAATTTCATTCTTTCTTATTAATAAGGACCAAGAAATGGTCACTTTTAAATCATGTCCACACACATTTTTATTGCGTCTACTTTTTGTAATCTTAGGTTTTATTTCCTTTTCTTTTCTAATGTATAAAAACTCCTTAAACCACTAATTTTTGTAAGTCTATTTCAATCTTTTTTTTTTATATGTAGTAGTCGGTCACTATCTTTAAGTGATCATTATCCTTTATTTCTTCATGAATATAATACGCAAAATAATGAAACTCAATATTGTTACTTTGCTTATACGGTCATGTGGTATTGAAGGATAAAATAATTGTTACTAGAAAGATAAAAAGTAAACTTTCATATTGTCCAACTCTACATTACTGGATCTGTACAGTGTTTGTATAGTACAAAATTTACAGCAAGATTTCATTGTTCATGACTTAAATTCTAACTGTGATCCATCTCTCATCATCATTCCATCTACAATTCAATTCACCTGAATTCGAAATCAATTCTCTTACCCTTTGCACAGGACAGATAACTGTTTCTAATATCGTAGATTCTGAATTCCATATGTCTTGATCAAGAATGCTTGTTGGTGAACTCGTCACAAAATCTTGAATTATCGTAGAATTTGACTCTAGAAATGGATGTTTGAGAAGTTGTTTAGCTGTCCATCTTTCTTTACAATCTCTTCTTAAGCATTTGTTTAAAAAATCCCTTGCTTGTGAAGAGAGGAATTTTGGTATTTCAGGGGATTGCTCTGAAAATGCTATTTTGTAAAGTAATGAAGCTGCGTTTGTCACATTATTCCATGGCGATCCACCAGTTGCCATTTCAATAATTGTACATCCCAACCCCCAAATATCAGCTGCACACCCCTGTTCTTCCCCACGCGCCACCTCCGGTGCCATAAACATCGGTGTTCCTCCAATTGAGTTTGCACCACCGTCCCTCTCCGGCGGATCAATCCACCTGGAACATCCAAAATCAGCAATTTTGGCACCGGTTTCACCTAATAAAATGTTTTGCCCCTTTACGTCACAGTGTGCTACGCCTCTTGAATGTAAGTACTCTAATCCTTGTACAATTTGCTTCGTGTAATACCCGATCAACGGTTCGTTCATCCGGCCACTCTGTTTTCGAATTTCATCGGAGAGTGTACCGTCCGGCATATACTCCATCCTAATATTAAACATGAGTTTATCCTTCTCCTTGGTAACATCACACCCCTTGTACCTAACTATATAAGGGGAGCTCAATTCGGACAAAATTTTCTTCTCCTTTTGCAATAACTGTGACTTCGATAGCTCCACTGACTTAACAGCAAAAACATCACCTGAGAAACGTGATTTGGCAGCGGAGACGACGGCGGTGGATCCGTGGCCTATAGTATTGCCTCTGATCCAATCCATTTATGAAGAAGAAGAAGATTGGTAGAAAGTGTAAGAATATAAGAAAATGCTCTGTTTTTGGTTTGTTTTGAAGCTACAATGGAGGAATATATATATATGGTGAATGTCCAGAAATTCCAAATTAGTTGGGTAGACCTTAGGTGGCCTCTTTTTTCCCTTTTACTCCATATAGTTTGAAAATTGATTTACAACGTGGCACAAATGGTAATAGCCGTACTAAGTTAGGAATTTTATTAAGTGCGTCCAATATTAATATATATTTCGTATAATATTTCATATATAATATAATATTTCACTAATATTTCATATATAATATAATATTTCACTCTTAAACTATGTGGAGGTCGATCTTTATGTGGCCAATTGTGTACTCACTACCTGCCAAAACATTGAAGTTGAAAGAAAGTTTATATCGATTTAGTGTATTTAATCTTTCAATTTATAGTGATTGAAACAAGTTGGATGGTGGTAGATTGGGTTATTGTGTAACCACATTTGAAGATTAACCGATAAAGGAGTAACTTTTCATGAGAGTTTTAATTAAAAAACTAATTAAACTTTTACCGAATTCTTGAGAATATTCCAATTTTTGGTAGGCATTGAATTTGTTACTACATGCTTATCCATCAAATTTACAATAAAAATAAATATCAAGAACAGGACAAGCATAAAGTCAATTGAAATTTTTTGGCAAATTATAGTGTTGGGAAGTATTTAAGGACTTTAGGAAAATGAACAAGAAGTGGAAGATTACAATCAAAGATATCTTTTTTAAAATCATGAGGATATGTAATCTTTCAAAATAGACAAAGAGTTAAAATTTTAAATAATGGTTAAATTGGACTTTTGGCGGTTAAGTGATTTTAATAAAACAAAGAATTGCATTTATTAATTATTTTTAATTTATAGATTAAATTCTATCTTAAGTTGGCTTTATGAAATTCCAACTCTGTATCAAGATAGCAATTGTTAGCTTCACTAGCATCAATATTGTTATTATCAGAGAAAGAGCCAACTTAGTGCTAGCTAGGGATTCATCCCAACACACCTTCTAATATATCATATATGTTAAAATTATTTTTTTAATGTATATATAGAATATGTCGAGTTCCCTTCAACTATAATATATATTTTTATTTCTTTCTGTATGGGATCCTCTTGGTGAAAATCTGAACATCGTCACTGCTCATTACCGTCAATATCGTCAAAACTATTTCTAAACGCAAGATCATTTCCTTCTAGAAGTAATATATTGAGATATTGCTTTTTCGTGATGCTAAAGTAAGAATCATATATATACGTTGAGAGTTTATATAAACCATTCCAAAACACAGTGACAAAAAGTTGGCCTTTTAGTAAGTGGTTGGTAGCTTCTACATCAAGTGTATGAAAATTTAATTCAATGTGGCAAAGTGTGTTTTGTGAAAAGTGCAACAATCATACCTTCAATTTTCCACAAGTTCCTTATTAGATACCAACTTCTTAACTATTTAAAATGTGTCTTCAAATGGCTTGTGCACTTGGTGTCCGTACTATTAAAGACACACAATAGCAATACCAATGTATTATTTATCTACATAATTAGAATGGAAATAAAGAAACTTCAACTAGTCGTGCTAATTATTTTTATCTTTAAATATATATCTGTTTAGTCATAAATTTTCGATGAGATTTAAACATCTGTTCTCAAAAAATTTCAAGTTTAAAAAAAAATTGACTTTAAATCACAAATATTCTTTTTTAAAATTCAAAAACTCAAATTTTCAATCTCAAAATCTATAACTAAATATGAGCTAATTAGAGAATAAATAGGTAGGGTTTAGTTTTAAAGTAAAAGCAAACAAAAAAACAATAAAAAATTGTATCATCCCTTGGCCTCATGCCATATGACGCAGTACCAGTTTTAAAAATTAGCATCTAAATCTAACAATTAAATATTATAGTAGATTACAAATCAACTACCACTAATTAATTGTTTAATTAATGGTACTCCATTTGCCATGCCATGCTGTCCCATTTATGGAGGCGTGGCTTGTGAGTTAGCTAATGATCATGCGAGGTTGGTTTAAACCATTTTTAAAAAATTCCAATTTAAATAACAGTTGCATGAATATTTGGAAAAGAAATAGGGAAGAAAAGTATACGGTTTACAGGGCGGAGCTATGGTGGTGTCAGTTTTCAGGATATTCACATGTCCTCATATTTTTTTCGAAAAATGATATGCAGGTACCATTCGTTATATTTATCTATGTTATATATGTCCTTCACTAAACATACATGTGTCATTATCTTATCTACTAATTCGACATTTAGTAAATATCGAATCGACCGATAAAATTGTGCAACGTGTCCCTATTATATATATCCATTTTCCCATTAAAAAATGCACAACTTTAAGTTTTTAAAATTGTGTTTAGATATGCATTTTAATTTATTTATTATTGAAATTTTACGAATTAAAGTCCTAAAATTAGAGAAGGTGGTCTCAACTACTTTTTAGAACTTAAAATTAGATTTTTAAAATCAAATAAAATTTCATCATCAAGAATTATTTTTTTAAAAAAAATTAATTCTATATCTATGATCAACCGCGAGTTAAATTGATTCTTTTGAGGAAAAGGATATTACTTTGTTATTAAAAAAAGATATTACTTTGATTCCGAACTCTTTGAAATAACTGTACGACAGATGGGCTACTTATGTTAAACCTCATGAGTCACGTGTGACTTTAGCTTTCAGACAAATTTAAGCTTAATCTTGTCGTGTGGTATTGCTGAAAATTACAGATTCATGTATTTTATTTATTAAGTTGTAAAAAATTATGAAATTTACTAGCTGAGCTGCCTCATTAAACACAGTTTCTGTGGCTTTTTCCAAACTAATAAGAATTACGCCATGAATTCGAATATACTTCGTTTCTCTAAAAGCAAAATAATAGTATTATGTGAGGTAGAATATATGTGTATTTATTTAATTTTATATAAATTAATGTGTATACTCATATAATGTCAGTCGGCTATTGGCCGGAGATAATAGAAACTCTTTTGAAGATTAGTGCAAAGTATCTGAAATTTTGGGTTACTATCAGATCTGTACACTGAATATTACTGTAACTAATTAGAACAGAACAAAAATTTACAGCAAGATCATTGTTCTATGAGTTATTCATTATTGCTGCTTCTAACTGTGATCCACATCTCGTCTTCATTCCATCTCCAATTACATTCTCCTGAATTTGAACTCAAATCTCTTAATCTTTGTAGAGGAGAGCTAACTTCCGGTAATATTGTAGAATACATCGTTTCTGAATTCCATATGTCTTGATCAAGAATGCTTGTTGGTGACTTCGTCACAAAATTTTGATTTGTTGATGTAGAATTCAAGTTTAATTCTTCAAGAAATGGATGTTTGAGGAGTTGTTTAGCTGTCCATCTTTCTTTTGGATCTCTTGCTAAGCATTTGCTTAAGAAATCCCTTGCTTGTAAGGACAGGAATTTAGGTATTTCAGGGGATTGCTCTGAAAATGCAATTTTGTAAAGCAATGAAGCTGCGTTTGTCACATTATTCCATGGCGATCCACCAGTAGCCATTTCGATAATTGTACATCCTGTTGAGACAATGAGAAGCTATGGAGTACTTCAGACCTCCATTGAAGAAGCTTCGAGAAGGATGAAAAATGGAAGAGAGAAACAGAGTTTTGGAACTGATCAAGAGAGAATGAGAGAATGGAAAAACTTGTATTATCTCATCTGTGTATCACAATTTATACAAGTGTTAATCACAAGCAATTTGCTGGAAAAATAAGCTAACTAACTTTAATAACAAACTAACTAACTTTATAACAACATAACCAACTCGTAACTAACCTAATCTGCCAGCTAAGCCAACTTGCTCTAAATTAAAACTAACTTCTGCATTTTAACAGCCCCCCTCAAGTTGGAGGTGAGTAGCTCACAGCTAACTTGTGCAGTAGGATAGAATGCTTAGAGCTTGGCAGGGGTTTGGTTAAAACATCAGCTAATTGTTCATCAGTTGGAATATGATGAAGTACAATAAGTCCTTCCTGTAGCTTTTCTCTAACAAAATGGCAATCAACCTCTATGTGTTTCGTTCTTTCATGAAACACAGGATTCTTTGCAATATGAACATGCTTGGCTATCACAAAACACAGGAATAGGCAAATTACATGGTGAATGCAACTCAGTCAGCAACTTTTCCAGCCAAACCAATTCTCCCACCACTTTTCTAATGGCTCTGTACTCTGCTTCTGCTGAGGACAAGGAGATTGTTGCTTGCTTCTTGGATTTCCAACAAATGGGACTGTCTCCCATTAACACAATATAACCACTCACTGATCTTTAGAATCAGGACATGCAGCCCAATCTGAGTCGCAATAGGCAGTCACAGTGCAGTCAGTGCTATTTGACAAGAATACTCCCAAACAAGGATCATTCATGAGATACCTTAGGACATGGTAAGCAGCTTTGAGATGTGGTTCTCTAGGAGATTGAAGAAACTGGCTAAGGTGTTGAACACTGAAAGTTATGTCCAACCTTGTATTAGTCAGGAAGTTTAACTTTCCCACCAATTTTCTGTAGAATGTGGGATCTTTTAGTAAAGCTCCTTCATTTGCTTTGAGCTTCACTGTAGGTTCAAGAGGCGACATGGCTGGTTTGCATGATGTGCAATCAAATTCTTTCAGCAAATCTGTAGTAAACTTTCTCTGTGAGATCAGGACTCCAGTATCCTTATAAAGTATTTCAAGTCCTAGAAAATAATGAAGTTTTCCCAAGTCCTTTATTTTGAATTGATCATGAAGGAAACTTTTCAAAGATCTGATCTCATTAACATCAGTTCCTGTCAGTATTATGTCATCAACATAGACAGCAACAAACACTAGAGAAACACCAGCCTTTCTGTAAAACAAGGAATAATCACTGTCTGAGTGAGAATAACCTCTTGAGAAAAGCATTTGAGCTAACTTGTCATACCATTGTCTACTTGCCTGTTTCAACCCATACAATGACTTTTTGAGTTTACAACACAAACCTGTGTTTTCCACTAAGAGTCCTTGAGGTATGTCCATGTAAACTTCCTCACACAAATCTCCATGCAAAAATGCATTGTTAACATCCAGTTGATACATGTTCCAGTTCTTCTTCACAGCTATACTTATCAATGCCCTGATAGTAGTCATCTTTACTACTGGAGAAAAAGTTTCATTGTAATCTATCCCAGCCTGCTGAGTGTATCCCTTCACAACAAGTCTGGCTTTGTATCTTTCCACTGTCCCATCAGCTTTGTGTTTGATCTTATACACCCACTTACAACCTATTGTTTTCTTTCCTGCAGGCAGCTTAACAATCTCCCAAGTATTGTTAGAGTATAATGCTTCAAACTCAGATGTCATTGCTGTTTGCCAAGCAGGGTCTATCACTGCCTCCTCATATGAACATGGTTCATTGTCATGGAAAATGTTGTTAACAAGTTGTTGACTATCATGGTTAAAACTGGTGAGAGACACGTAATGGTATTGCAGCCATAATAAGATGAAGGATTTGAATTTGAATTTTGGGATTGTAATAAGGGTAAAGAATAGTTGTAATCTTGTAGGTATGTAGGAATGGTGTGTGACCTCTTGGACCTCCTAAGGTTTTGATGTTGGTGAGTAGTTATTGTTGGTGAATGATTCACTATATCTGGTTCATTCAAAAATGGTGAGATATTATTTTTTGGTGTTGAAGGCTGATCAGTATTAGTGGCAGTAATAGTAGTGTCATCATCCATCATATGAACTTTGTTAGGAGTAATGTTAGTGGAGTGCAATGTAGTGTGATTTATACTCAGCTTTTTCAGTATTGTAGAAAAACTAGAATCAACTTCAGAAAGAGTAAAAGGAAAAATATTTTCATAAAATGACACATCTCTGGAAACATGTATTCTCTTATTGCTTAAGTCTAGAACCTTGTATCCCTTTGTGTTATAAGGATATCCTACAAATATGTGGGGTGTAGTTCTTGGTTCAAATTTGTCTTTGTGACTGTTGAGAGTAGGAAAACATAGACAGCCAAAAGCCTTAAGGTGAGAGTAAGTAGGTTGTTTGTTATACAACACTTGAAAAGGAGTCTTGTTATGAAGGAAGAGTTAGGCAGTCTGTTTATCAAGTAGGTTGCTGTAAGGATGCACTCTCCCCAGTACCTAGCAGGTAGTTTTGATTGGTACAGTAATGCTCTAGCAACTTCAAGAAGATGTTTGTGTTTTCTCTCAACTACTCCATTTTGTTGTGGTGTGTATGGGCATGATCTTTGGTGTATTATTCCTTTTTCCTGGAGATAGATATTTGTCTCATGATTGATGAATTCTGACCCATTATCAGTTCTAATGGACTTGATAGTGATTGTGAATTGGTTTTCCACAAGAGACACAAAAGACTTTATGGTTTGGAGGGTGTTGCTTTTGCAAGTAAGAAGTTGAGTCCATGTAGACCTACTAAAGTCATCAACAATTGTCAAGAAGTATTTGTAGCCATTATGAGTAGGTACATGATAGGGTCCCCACAAATCTAGATGAAGGAGTTCAAAACATTTCTGGCTGGAAGTAGCAGTTTTTATTGGAAATGGTGATCTTGTTTGTCTGGCCATGGGACAAACAGTGCATTCAAAGGGTTGTTTTGGTGAGAAGGATATAGGAATAGAGGACATTCCTTTCATTTTGATAAAGGGCACATGGCCTAGTCTGTTATGCCATAAGTGATCAACACTATTTCCATGAGACATGCATGATATGAAAGGATTATCAAGAATTGAATTCATGTTAGTAGATGATTTTTTATTACAAGGCAAAATAGCAGTATCAAACAAGGAATTACATGAAAGAGTGTTTGGAACTACAGAATTAGAAAGCAAACTAGAATCACTAGAACCAGAATGTGTCCTAGAATCAACAGATGATACTTGTTGTGTGATCCAACATTTAGTAAATTGTTGTTATGGCAAGGAATGTGGCATTTTGAGCACAAGAAATATAGTCCATTATGTGCTCTACCAATCTCCAGAGGGCTCTTCATTGAAGGGCCCTGCATCAAACAAGAAGAGGAGTTGAAACTTATCATTCTTTTATCATGAGATACTAAACAATGAACTGATATCAAATTGAACTTAAAACTAGGTACAAACAGAACTTTATGCAAAGTTAATGAAGGATTCAGACATGCATCACCAATTTCTGCCACTTTTACTTTATAGCCATTTGGTAAGGTAATTAAGAAAGGGTAGGGTAATGGTTTGATGTTGATTAGTAAGTTTTTATCGAATGTCATGTGGTTTGAGGCTCCGGAATCTATGATCCATGAATTGTTTGACAACTTGGAACACGTACATGACAAACAACCAATATCAGTAATTGAGGAAAAACAGGTTAGGATACCTGCAAAGTTCACAGCTCCATCTGCAATGTTGTTTGCAATTTCTCTAGATGAATTTCCAGTGTTGTTTCCTCCCTGAGTCTGAATGTGTTCTAGGATACTAACCAGTTGATCAATCTGCTGTTTGGTTATAGTTGTATTCCTCCTATCAGGTGCACATCTACCTTCACTACCTTCAGGACCTTTTCCTTTGTAATCATCATGAGAACTATGAGCAATAGCTGATGTTCCTGAAGAATTTTTACCCTTTGTGAACTTAAAATCCGATGGGAAACCATGAAGTTTATAACACTTATCCTTCGTGTGTCCACTCTTTTTGCAGTACTCACAGAACATGTTTGATCTATTAGAAGGCTTACTTCCTCCATTTCCTTTAGAGGATGAAGAGGCATAGTTTGTCCTGAAATTTGAGCTAGAACTGGCAGCAGCATTCACATGAAGGGAAGTGGAATCAAAGTTGAGTTTGCCATGAGGTTTGACCTCTCTGTGCCTTTCTTCTTGTACCAAAATAGAAAAGGCCTGAGCCATGGTAGGCAAGGGGTTCATCATCAATATGCTACCCCTAATTATCGTGTATACCTCATTTAATCCCATAAGGAATTGAATGAGGCGTCTGTCTAACTCAGCCTTATGCATCTTCAACTTGCCACCACAGGTACACAAGCATGTGCACTGAGAATTGGTGTCTAGTGTGCTAAATTCTTCCCACAATTTTCGCATTTTGGTGTAGTAACCAGTGTAACATCGAGATTATCCTGAGTGAGTTCATTGATTTCCCGTTGCAATTGATACAACTTAGCACCATTAGCTTGATCATACCTGTCAGCTAATTCATCCCAAAGTTCCTTAGCGTTATTGACATACTGCAAACTGTCAGCAAGGTCTTTTGACAGTGAATTGAGAAGCCACGAAGTAACCATATCATCACATCGTTCCCACTGGGCGAAAGCAGCTGAATCTGGAGATGGCCTTACAAATTTTCCATTGATGAAGCCAGTCTTATTCTTTACTGACAGAGCTCGAAGAATTCCCCGTCTCCATGAACGATAACCTGTTCCATCAAAAACAAGTGGAGTGATGGCAGATCCGGCACTCTCAGATGGATGCATGTAGAAAGCATCATTAGATGTACTCGCAGCAAAGTTCTGAACTGGAATTTGATTTGCAGCAAGGTTTTGAACTGGAATTTGAGGTGCAGGCTCTTGATCGATATTGTGTTCCATGACTGCTAGAAACTAAGACGAAAATGAGAAGAAAATGAGTGCGGAAAAGATGAGCAGAAGATGAATCTTACAGCTCTGATACCATGTTGAGACAATGAGAAGCTATGGAGTACTTCAGACCTCCATTGAAGAAGCTTCGAGAAGGATGAAAAATGGAAGAGAGAAACAGAGTTTTGGAACTGATCAAGAGAGAATGAGAGAATGGAAAAACTTGTATTATCTCATCTGTGTATCACAATTTATACAAGTGTTAATCACAAGCAATTTGCTGGAAAAATAAGCTAACTAACTTTAATAACAAACTAACTAACTTTATAACAACATAACCAACTCGTAACTAACCTAATCTGCCAGCTAAGCCAACTTGCTCTAAATTAAAACTAACTTCTGCATTTTAACACATCCCAATCCCCAAATATCTGCTGCACACCCCTGTTCTTCCCCACGCGCCACCTCCGGTGCCATGAACATCGGCGTTCCTCCAATTGCCTCTGCGTCCCCCTCCCTCTCCGCCGGATCAATCCACCTGGCACATCCAAAATCAGCAATTTTGGCACCGGATTTACCTAACAAAATGTTCTGCCCCTTTACGTCACAGTGTGCTATGCCTCTTGAATGTAAGTACTCTAATCCTTGTACCATTTGCTTCGTATAATACCCGATCAACCGTTCGTTCATCCGGCCACTCTGTTTTCGAATTTCATCGGAAAGTGTACCGTCCGGCATATACTCCATCCTAATATTAAACATGAGTTTATCCTTCTCTTTGGTAACATCATAACCCTTGTAACTAACTATATAAGGGGAACTCAATTCGGAAAGAATTTTCTGCTCCTTTTGCAACAACTGTGACTTGGATAGCTCCACTGACTTAACAGCAAAAACTTCACCTGAGAAACGTGATTTAGCGGCAGAGACGGCAGCAGAGGAGCCGTGGCCGATGGTATGACCTCTGATCCAATCCATTTAGGAAGAAAAGAAGAAAAATGTAACAGATTTTGAAAGTGTTCTGTTTTTAGTTTCTTTCGGAGCAGCAGCTAAGGAATATAAATACAATATATAGGTTGACGCAAATTCAAATTTAATCGGATAAATAAAAAGAAATGGAGTAATAGATATAATAAGGTGGAATTTCTAGAAATTCCAAATTAGTTGGGTAGAGCTTAGGTGGCCACTTTACTCCATAGTGTGTGAGAATTGATTTACAACGTGGCCAAATGGTTATGGCCATGCGGCAGATTGAGTAGGCTTAAGAACTACACTTACTTGCCCAATTGGATTTTTTTTCTCCACGTGGCAATACATTGCATTTTAAACTTTAAAATAATACATATCAATTTGATAAGTTGGATTGGGTTGTTTTATAGGTGATAGTTAATGAATATCTTTTCAAGAGAGTTGGTTGAAGAACCAACAAAAACTTTCTACGGACTTCTTCACAATATTCCACTTTTTGATAGGTTTCAATTCATTGACTTACATGTTTATCCACCAAAATTTTATAATAATATTCAAGTCACAAAACTTGACAAGCATGAAGTCAAACGAAAAAAATTGGCAAAATTATAAAATTGGCAAGTCTCTTAGACGTTAGGGTAAAAAACAAGAAGTGGAATATTATATTGATTAAAATTTTCATTGATTTCATAGCGTAAGAAGTTAATTATATTAAGTTTTTAATATTTTTCTAATTATAATAATTTCTTAAATTTTTTATGTATTTTAAATATATCACCTTGAACTTTCGAACACATTAGCCGGCATCCATATAGGGGATGTATACGAGAGAAAAGGGATATATCAAAGAGGGGATATAACATTTGCATACATTTATAGGAGAGAAATATATAGGGAGAAAGTACCGGATAGAGAAGGGAGGGATATGATGTATCCGAGAGAGAAAGAATGCATCAAAGAGGGGAGAGATTTAATGTATCTGAAAGATAGGAAATGTAACAAAGAGAGTAACGATATGATGTATTCGAGAGGAAGATATGAATGCATCAACAAGAAGCAAGTGATGTATTTAAGAGGGAATTTTAAAACTTTTTTTAAAGATTATGATAAATATAAGATATGTATTTAAATAATTTTTTCTTATATGAACTATATGCATCAAAGTTTACGATCAAAGACGTGTCTCTTGTAATCTTTAAGAATATTTAATGTTTGAAAAACAAATAGAGATGAAAAAACAAAAGATAAAATGTTTCTTCTGTTTCAAAAAGCATATTATATTTTTTTTCAAAAGTCAAATTTAATTAATATTCGTAAGATATTGTTTTTCTATCATGCTAAAGGAAGAATCATAAATCATATACACGTTGAGAAGCTTCAATCCATTAAAATAACAGTGACAAAAAGTTAGCTTCCTAATCAAGTGTATGAAAATCTTTCAATGTGGCAAAATGTGTTTTTCCCAATTTTCCACAAGTTTCCCTTTGATGCTGACTTCTCAACTATTACTTGTTAGCTTACTTATTTAAAATAATGTGCGTATATTATAGACAGCACACAATTTCAACGTATCTATACATAATAATAACAATAATAATAACAATAATAATAATAATAATCCCTTGACTTGAAATACTCCACAAAATGTCACGCGTATATGGTGTGTATAGGCACAAGCAGTTTCAGTACATATATACATAAATAATATAATAAATAATATTCTTTGACTTATATACTTGATATGTAATTTTTTTTTTATGTATATAATATGATTTCTCGATGAAAGTTTTCAAAGGTCAATTGATCGCCTTTCATGGTTTTAATGAGTGTTTCGGAGCAGAGGCGAAGTTAGATGGGGTTTGTGGATTTAGGAAAACTTAGTTGATTTTTCGTAGATTTTATATTTGTACTAGAAAATAATTATAATATATATATATATATATATATATATATATATATATATGTATTAATTTATGAACCCCTAACAAAATTAATTAACGATCTAAAAGAAATATAAAACTCCCAAAATCTTAATTATGGTTTCGCCTCTCCTTCGGAGAGTACATGTATTAACAAAGTCGCACTAATTCATATATTATTAAGTAAAATTGAGTTGCAAAATGTATTAACTAGAAGACATAATAGTGATTTGACTTAACGAGAGGTTAAAAGAACAAATATGGAATAAATGTGTGAAAGAAGTTGCAACAAATTTCACCAAATGTAAATGAATTTCTCTTTGAATAAGTAACATTTAGGTGGGGTAGTAGAAAACTAAAAGCCAAAATCAATTTTTTTTTAAAATAATCATTCAAATCTACCAAATCAAGCAGATATTATAATATATATCATTTTCTTCAAATTTAATTTAATTCTTTTACTTTCATTTTTATTCTGTCTTTAAGAAGAACGTATTTTTTTTTACAACTCTTTATCTTTAGTTTCCATATGTTAATTTCAACATCAGAAAATATGTTGACACATTTTATAATTTCATTATCATTATAAATTTGTGTCAAATAAAACACGAAATAATTCAACAACCATTTATTGACCTACCATGCTTTCCCATCAAGGCGTGGTTTGTGAGTTAGCTAATGATTATGTGATAGTTAAGCTCAAGTCACGTGGCTCTTAACTTTAATACAAATTTAAGCACTTTAATTTGAATTGGTAAGTCTCCTTAATTATTTTCTTGATGAAAGAAGATGGTTGAAAAAGAAATCATTCATTGAATAACAGGTATTTAACATATGTTGACATAATTAACAGTCCAATTTTTGGATCCTAAGTGTGCGATGTTATCAATATCTAGCATATAGCCTTGTGACACATAGCGCAGTCTCTTTTTTTCTTTATTGTGATAAAAATATTTTATTGATAATAAATATTAATATTAATTAAGTATTTTAAAAGCTTACTAACATTAATTAATTGTTATTAGATCTAATGTTAATACGTGATTTAGGATAATTTACAAAAGGTGTTACTCTCTCCCCAACAAAAAAAAACATATCAGCGACAATTAAGTCATTATTAATTAATTGATAGTAATTCTTTTTGGTTAGTCTTGTTGTTGCCACGATTATCCTACTTTTATGGTTCTAAAATTTGATACTTCACCCGTTGAAAAATCTTAATAACTTGAATGTTTGGCCTCAATTTCCAATCTTATAATCTCTTTTGCCATTTTTTTTTCAACTCTAAAAATACCTCGTCCATATGTTCTTAATTGTCTAGACCTGGTATCACTATAACAAAAATAATTTCTAATAATAATAAATATTGACATTAATAAAGAGTATTAAAGTCTTTATCGACATTAGTTAAGCGTCTTTAGAACCAATGTCGCTAATGCTTTAGTAACATATACAAAGAGTGTTAATTGCCGCTAAGAATACATATTTAACATTCTTAATTGTCGCTAATAATCATTTCTGATGTAGTGCATATTCCTTAAAATAATAAATAAATTGACAATTTTACTAATATATCATTTTTTGATGCCGTAATAAATTTAATATTTAAATATATACATTAGAAAACAACAATACCTAATAATAAGGGCAAATTAGAAATGCATTAGAGAATCTTTTGACAGTCGGATCATTTTTTCTTAAATAAATAAACCTACAAAATCCTTCATCCACCCCACCCCCAAAGTAGCAAAGGGGTCATATTGATAAATTATGTCTTGTTTTAGTTTATTTAAGTAAGATGTAATTTCAACTTTCAATATTTTGGAAACCGTATGAGCCTAAACGAAGTTGACAACACTTGTCACTTAGTAGTAAGCATGTCTAAACGTTTGTATGTAGATGGAAAATTAGGGAACAAAATAATTGAGATGAGTTGGTTAGCCTACCAATCGAAAATAATAGTACTAATAATAAATATGTATATATAAGATCACAAAGATTCACATTCATTAAGATTAGTTAATGTACAGGTTAACGAGGGTATGGAGTGAAATGAGTTAAAATACGAGTTATAATTCAATTTTTAATTGGTCTGAATCATCCTAGTATAGGGTCATGCTAAACTTTTTCTTTATATCGTTTTAATTTTATCTGATGTCCACGAAGGCACATATAAGTTATAATCCAATTTATTAAATTTATAATTATTTTATTTGTTCTTTTAAGAAATAATCTTACTACCTAGCTAATAATTTATAAACGAATCGTACCAATTTGATAATTAAAAGAAATGAAAAAAAAATAATAATTTAAGAAAGGAAACATAGAGTATAGCACATATCTTATTGGATTATTTAGATTCATGTATAGTGGCAGTCGAACTTTAGACATTTGCTTTGTTGTTAGCCGACAAACTAATGTACAATGTACATGTAATGCACTAATAAAAAAAAATAAAAACTTGTTAGTGGATGATTTAATGTGACTTTCTAATAATAGTAAATATATACATATTGAATATCAAGAAAGTATGAAAAATATCATGTGAAATTTAAAATATATGTTTGTTACTTATATTTGATCTAATTATGCCTCTACTGTTAATTTAATTTAATAGTGGTAATTTGCCTTTATTCATACCAAAACTAATATAGCATAACTTAGAAGAATAATTAGAATATTTTTAGATATATATGGATTAAATCCTTTTTTTATAAAATATCTTATAAATCGCACTAGATAAGCCTCATGCGATAGCAGAAAAACACTTTTTTCAAAATTTGAACAAGTGTAAAGTGGATTAAAAAATGACCAAGAGATGTCCACTACAAATCATGTCCACATACCATTTTGTTGCATCTTTTTTTGTTGGCCTTTTTATCTTAGTTCTTATCTCTCCTTTTTCTTTTCGATGTGTTTACATTCACTAAACGACTAAATTTCAAAGTTTATTTCAATCTATTTTACTTGTAGTAGTCACTCTCCTCACGTGTTGGACTTGGTTATCCGCATTTTTCAATTGGAGTATTCTTTCTGCTAATACAAACTTTAGCAAACTGACGAATCCATCAAAATTATAATTTCTCGACAGTTGGCAAGAGATAATACATACACTCTTTTTTTTTTTTGAATCTGTACAGTGTTTGTATAGTACAAAATTTACAGCAAGTTTTCATTGTTCATGACTTAATTCTAACTGTCATCCATCTCTCATCATCATTCCATATACAATTCAATTCACCTGAATTCGAAATCAGTTCTCTTACCCTTTGCACAGGACAGATAACTGTTTCTAATATCGTAGATTCTGAATTCCATATGTCTTGATCTAAAATGCTCGTTGGTGAACTCGTCACAAAATCTTGAATTATCGTAGAATTTGACTCAAAAATGGATGTTTGAGAAGTTGTTTAGCTGTCCATCTTTCTTTACAATCTCTTCTCAAACATTTGTTTAAAAAGTCCTTTGCTTGTAAAGAGAGGAATTTAGGTATTTCAGGGGATTGCTCTGAAAATGCAATTTTGTAAAGTAATGAAGCTGCGTTTGTCACATTATTCCATGGCGATCCACCAGTTGCCATTTCAATCATTGTACATCCCAATCCCCAAATATCAGCTGCAAACCCCTGTTCTTCCCCACGCGCCACCTCTGGTGCCATGAACATCGGCGTTCCTCCAATTGAGTTTGCACCACCGTCCCTCTCCGCCGGATCAATCCACCTGGAACATCCAAAATCAGCAATTTTGGCACCGGATTCACCTAATAAAATGTTTTGCCCCTTTATGTCACAGTGTGCTACGCCTCTTGAATGTAAGTACTCTAATCCTTGTACAATTTGCTTCGTATAATACCCCATCAACGGTTCGTTCATCCGGCCACTCTGTTTTCGAATTTCATCGGAAAGTGTACCGTCCGGCATATACTCCATCATAACATTAAACATGAGTTTATCCTTCTCTTTGGTAACATCATACCCCTTGTACCTAACTATATAAGGGGAGCTCAATTCGGACAGAATTTTCTGCTCCTTTTGCAACAACTGTGACTTTGATAGCTCCACTGACTTAACAGCAAAAACTTCACCTGAGAAACGTGATTTGGCGGCGGAGACGGCGGCGGTGGATCCGTGGCCTATAGTATTGCCTCTGATCCAATCCATTTAGAAAGAAGATTGAGGATTTTTTAAAATGCTCTGTTTTTTTAATTTGTTTAAATCAGAGTGACAGAGGAGTTTGTAGTTGCAAACTTTATATAATAAGATGGAATTTCAAGTAAGTCCAAACTAATTGGGTAGAGCTTAGGTGGCTTTTTCTTTGAGCTTTTACGACATAGAGTTTGAAAAATGATTTACAACGTAGCAAAACATTGCATTTAGTGAAGTTCATATAAATTTGATGTATTTAATCTTTCAATTTATTTAAAGTTGTTTGTAAGGTTACATCAAAATTTTAATATTAACCGTAGGGGTTAGGGAAGGTGTTAATAAATAAGTATCTTTTAATGAGAACGGGTTGATGAATGAAAAATCAACAAAACTTTCTACTGAGTTCTTGAGAATATTCTACTTTTTGGTAGATATTGAATTCAATTGGAGTTTTAATTCATCGTCATTTGTTACTATAGTTAATTACATTATTTTCTGATTCTTTTTTAAATTATAATTTTTTTTGAAATTTATAATTTTTTTTAATCAAATAAATCAATGGACCTCCAGATAAATAGCAGATTTTCAAGATAAATATATCAGAAGGGGATATGACATTTGAATATATCATTAGACATTCGAATATATATATGTTAGGGATATTTGCAAGATGGGATGGATGTATCCTAAAAGCGGATAATGATGTATCATAGACGAGTGACGTATTCAATTTTTTTTAAAAAATTTATATGATAGAATTTTTTTTGAAATTATAATAAAATGAGATGTGAATTTAAGTAATTTTTTAAATACTATAGCTTATAAGTATTTTTTTTAATGATTTTAAGCGGATAAATCAATTACATCACTTAAAATGTTTTTCAATTCTTGTTACTTATTCATTACTTTATTCAACTAGCCTAAACATAGTCTTAATCTTTCAAATATAAACCGAGATAACTTTTTTTTTTTAAAAAAAAAGGTTAACTAGTCAATTAAGTGAATTAAAGACGTGATAATTGCTTCTAATTAATGAGGTTATGTTATTTCGAAACGCAAGATTATCCCCTTCTCCAACTAACGTGAGAAATTGTTTTTTCTTCATGCAAAAGGTTGAGTCTTTCCAAATCACTTCAAAAACATTGAAAAAAAAACTTGTCTTTTTAGTAGTGATCCATACGTGGCTTCTAAATCAATGTCTCAAGTGTGGATTTCACAAACATACATTCAATTTTCTATTTTTTATTAACTAAAAATTTTATTTTTTTCAAATAATTAATTGAGGATATAAAGTATAAAAAAATTGTCTTTTCTTGATACGTCAAAATGAATAAGTAAAAGAAACAAATTTAAAAAATAAACAAGTAATTAAGAATAGAAAAAAAAACTTTTTATAAATACGTCTCAACCAACCCTCTTTGTGTTTCAAATTTGAATGTATATTATTTAGTTTCTCTCTATGCCTTATATTTTACTATAAATAAAGTATTCCATTACTAATATATATATATAGATATATATATATATATATATAATATATATATATATATATATATAACCATTTTACTTAAATACTACACGAAATGTCATGGGTAGATGGCGTGTGTATTATAAAAGGCACACACACTGTCCACGTACCATTGTATGTATAACTCTTCTATATCGGATTTCAAATTTTAAAAACGTATAATTTTTTGAAACAAAAATGGGGTTAGATTAAAAAAAAAGAAAATTGAAAGAGAATTACAAGGTAGAAATTGAGTTTTTATCAATAAAGTAGAGTTCAGATAGTCAATCAATTGATGAGTATTGATATTTTCCGTAAAACATACAAATTTTAAATATATAAAATATACAATTTCTATATATATATATATATATATATATTGACTTCATACGTGCTCTCTCATGTATGAAGGCGTGTGGCTTTTGAGTTGGGTGATGATTATGAGTGATTATTTAAGTTCAAATCACGTGGCTATTTTATAAAATACAAATTTAGGCACTTTAATTTGAATTGATTAATATCCTTTAATTAGATCTAGTTGAAATCATTCATCCAGCAGTGTGTAATAATTATGTGATTAATAGTTTAATTTTAGATCAAAAGTGAATTCTCTATACCGTTATATTTGTGATGTTATTAATATTCAGTATAATAGCCTTGTGACACATCGCACCGTCCTTCAGAAAAAACTTAGCCGCCTTTGGCAAGAATAAAAGATCAAACAAAGATGGGTTGGTAGTTGCGTTGTTTGGCATAATTAATTTGGATAAAATTTATGGTTTATATCAAAAAATAATAAATGCACTATAAAGCTCATTTGAAGATGAAATTTTTAACATAGTATTTTCTATATTCAAGATTCAAACTGAATACTTCTGATTAAATATGCAATACTATCATCAATATATCACGATTTAGATTTATATATGGATGTTACTTTTAAGTAGTGAAACTGCATTAATTATTACTAGGAAAAAATAAAGTAGCTAGGTACCTAAACCAAGTTGACAAGACTTGGTAGTAAGCATGTCTAAACATTGTGGAGGGTAACCTTGTGACATGTCAACTGAAGATGCTATATAGGTTTTTGAAAATAGGGAACACGATAATTGGGGATGAGTTGTTTTGTTAACCTGCCAATTCATGTTGTACATGTCGATATTACAATTTTTATTTCTCATTCCATATACGATATTTACATTGAAGGTCTATTAATCTAAATCGCATTCTGCAATTCCTATATCGAGGGTGGTGCATTCAACAAAAAAAATAATTTACTCTACAACTCAAAACTTCTGATTAAAAAATAAAATAGTTATACTATTGCATCACAGTCCACTTGGATATTGTACTTGGATGAAATTTCAGAATGAAGAAATTTTGTCAAATCAAAAGGGGAAACATCCACTAATAGTAGACAAGCAGATAATGTATACAATTAGACATATCTTGTTGGATCATTCACATTCATGTGGAGTGGGTGTCTGATTAACCACATTTGCTTTGCTATTAGCAGACAAATGTACAATGCATATGTAAATAGTAATCCAATTAAAAAAAATGTTAGTGTGGATGATTTAAGGATGTTCCTTATTCTCTTGTGCCAAAAAAAAAAAAAAGTTTTTTAGTGGATAATAATATTTTAATAAAATACTCCCTTTGATTTGAAGTATGGAATCAAATTATATAATGTTCGATTGATATTAATTTAAATATCAGATTTTTATTTTATATTTACATATTCTATAGTATAAGCAAATGAGTTGTTGCTAACTGGAATATTCTTCCCAATATTAGCATCTCAATCCGTCCATTTATTAGTTTAATTCGTTTCAACTCAATTCATTAAAAAATGGATTGATATGTAATTCGAATTAGCTCGTAAAAAATCTTGTCACATTCTAATTTTATTTTATTTTCAATTTGACATAATGTATATAGCCATAATAGAGAAAAGAACATATTTTTATCAAGTACAAATAAAATAATTAAGTTTAGTAATAATTGAATTGGATTGGACCTTAACTCGTAATTTAGTTCACTACCTAACCTATTTGATCCAATGCATTTTGAACAAAGTAAATTCTAAATTAAATTAGATCTTGATACGATTATTATCTCAACCCATTATATCAAATTTGACCCAATTACCCAACTTATCACCCCTAACATTTGTATATATGAACGACAATATATTAGTTAGTGGAGTAAGAATATTTGTATAATTATATATTGACCAAGACAAACCAATTCATGCGTGTCATGCAATTAGAGGTCAATGGTTTTATTAATTAATTGGCTAAATCGTATTGCATTTCACATCCCTTCCTCAGCCTTTAAACTTCTAAAAATGAAAATATAATATACCTACATATATATTGACATTTTTAAAAATAAATAAATAAATTATATTACTAGTCAGAGCAAAGTGTCTAAAGACTTTTTATTAAAATAAAATTCTCACTAGTTAGAAATAAGTACAAGTAAGAAAAACTAGCTTAACCTTGTCAATCTTAATGAAGTAACAAATATTATTATTTTAATACGTAACTTGTCTTATTTTATATGACTATTTTTGCAATAATTATTAAGCAACGTGATATATAAGAATTTCTTTTTAGTTTATATGTATAAAAAGTTTTAACTCATTAGAGATTAGTGAAGAAAACAAGAAAAAGATGTTGAATAATATATAATCAAACATGCAAGCAACACGCAAATTTATATAACGGAACGTGAAAGCAAACATTTCATAATTGTGATTATAAATAGTTGAATAAAATGGCTCTAAAGTTTTTTTAGAAAACAATTAAAAAAGAACTTCCATTGGTAGATTTGATGGTCCAACGCCAACCCCAATCTTCATACACAAAAAAATAATAATAATAAAAAAATGGTCCATAAAGATTAGCATCTCTAAGATTTTATTTATTGGGCCAATAAATAATATTTCAATGATAGTAGGGATAGTAAAATAGCATAGGGAAAAGAAGGATTTGAAAAATGGTCTTCGTCAAATTTGATTCAGTGAATTAAAAAGCTGTTTGAACTGAATTAAGTGAGTAAAAAATAAATTGAAATTACAAATGAGTGAATTATTATTTGATCACAAACTATTTGAGTTGAAATGAGCTAAACACGAATCAAAATACACTCCACTGTTCTTATTAAGTCTTAATTTTTTAGTTGTTCTTTAATTTTTAGTATCTAAGAATGTTACTTTTTTTTCTTGTATGACTATATATGCGGATTGATTAACATAGTAAATAATAATGATTTTAAAAAAATTGATAAGATTTTTCATAAATTAGTTTGATCGACATATAACTCAATTTTTGAAGAATATCTAATAAATTGACGGGTTTCTAAGCTTGAACAAATTGAACGAGTTATAATTTTACTTGGGTTAATTTAGTCACCTCTATTAGCTAGTAGGTCCCATCATATTTGACAAATATTTCTGTTTAGAATTTGAATTTGAAAGATAAATTGATGCTACACTTATGGCAACCTAATGACACTAGCTTAAAAGAATAAAACTTTCATGACTCAAAGATTTGGTAATCAATATAATATTAAAAGTAAAAAAAGATATGTGATTGAAGGGTATAAGCTTAATTTGCTTGCACATTATGCAACTAACTCCACCTAATGGCCCTATTTAGTTTATAGTGTAAAAACGGATGTTTATTTGGTGCAATAATTAGTTGCAACTTTATAATTGTTCACTTATATAGTTTGAATTGAAAATATTGCACAATCACCAATTGACAAAGCATAAGCAACTTGTTTATATTTATATTTATTTGAGTTGATGTCTTCTCAAAAAAGTTTTTCTTTTTTTGTAAGATGTGGTTAAGTTTTGCGAACATATCATTCTTCTTAAATCTATTTATGAATTGTACTGAGTATCTTATTATTGTTTGACAATATAAATTAAAGAAAAAATTATACTGAATATATTATAATTGTTGTTTGGCAATCTAAATTAAAGAATTTTTTTTTAATATTAGGCTATTTCTTAATAATTACTAAATGACATTTATTTTTAAAAAGAAAATTTTGATATATTTAGGGATCAATCATTTGAAAATATATCTCAGCTCTCAATTAAGTTGAGATTTTGAATCTCTTACATAATTTCCTCATGCCTTTTCTTGTCAAAGGAACAATGATACATTGTTTCTAGAGAGATAGTAAAACCTTAAAAAAAAAAAAAATTCATCACAAATTTAATAGAAAGTGAAGAATTTCAACCAGCAACATAATTAGGTCATCATTAGAATTTTGGATACATTATACAAATAATATATACATCTTCTATCTTCATTTATATGAGTTACTTTTTTTTAGTCGGTTCAAAAAAAAAAATTAATATATTTTAGTAAAAATTTAACTATTATTCATACACAAATTTCAAACTTTTTTTTTTTTAAATTTTACATCAAGTCAAATTAAATTCATATATAATAGAGAGTACTTTTTAGTTATGTGTCAGATAATAGTACTATTTTGCTTATATGTATACAATGTACACCATTACCCCCTCCTAATTTTATTTTCCTCACACAATAACAACTTTTTATTGTATTCGTATGATGTATAGGTCTTATATTCGAGCTAATAGATTAATTTTGTATTAAGATGGATTATCTATATCACACTAATCTTTTTAAGACGTGATTCCTCCCAAACCTTGCATAAATGTATAATACTTTATATACGTGACTTTCTTTTTTTCTCACATTTGATAAAAGGTGGATAAAAAATTAAGAATGTCAAACACTTGTCAAATAATTCAAAGTCCATCAAAAGGAAAAATATACCTAACAAGAAAAAGTATTACTTAAGTAAAGAGAACAAACATTGTTTGTGCAACTCATCACGATTGATAATCCAATTCAATCTACCAATGTACAACTTCCACAGTCTACAAGCATCTGTTGACAAAATGAACAAATATAATTTTGCCACTGTTAATTAAGTTGTCAAATTTATAGGTTTGCCAAATAATAGTGCTGTTAGAGTACGGTTTATAACCCCAAATATTATTGCAACGTGTTGAATTATTGTCCACCTACAAAGGGGAAATCTAAGACAAGAACACGTTAAACATGGAAACTAGACTTTTTTTAGACCTACACTATAACGTATCGTTTTGTTGAAAATAAGTTATTTTGAAATCAATTATATTAAGATAAAATATATTTTGAAATAAGTTTGTGTATCATGTATATGAAGATAACTTATTCTATCAGATACGAAACAACCTAACAAAAACAAATAAAATAATCATACATTTTAATTTTCATGCATGCTGTGATTATTATACTTTATACCTAATCCAAATACCTTAAAGTTAGTGTGTTTGCTCCTTACAAAATATGGAAATTAAATATGAGAAGTTGTAGTAGACATGATATATACGAAAGCAAAAGTAAATATAATTGGAAAGTGTAAACAAGTACAAACGTGGGTACATGCTCAACTAAATTTCTAGCTGTCTTTGTGACGAAAAGCCAACAAATTTATTTACTCTACATACTTAGTTAATGCATATGCTTCATTCTACGAAATAAATAAAATGACAATACAAACAAATTAAATATCCAACTAATAATCCACAGTTGGCATAAGATGATGATTTCTTCAAATCAATTAGAAAGATTTTTTCCTATATGCCTATCTCTATCGACTAGCTAGCAACAGAAATTAAAAGGGACGTTATGTAAGCCAACAAACATGATTTTAATCCACATAACAACCACTTGTCCTCCAACTAGCTACACAAAACATTTAAAATGAGTAGTGTTTTTATTGTACACTTGATATTCAATATTTATATTCAAATTTAATAATTTTAATTTATACATTTATTATTTAATATTTGTATTAGAGTTCGATAATCTTAAATTTACAGTGTATATATTTGTGAGTTCAAATGTCACCCTCGACAAACTTTAAAGAGTTGAAAACATGTCACTCAATTTACAGTATCGGTTATAAAAGTCATTCAATTTGTCGGCTTTTACAAGTTATTTAACTTTGTCAAGTTAATTTTCGTGGTTACCTTCTTTTCTTAGTAAATTTACCTGGTCATGTAGCCAGAAGTACAATTTATGAAACTTACTCAATGACGTGAGTAATCTTTTTAAGTGTAAATTTTGGGTTCAGCAAAGATAAATAATTATATTTGTATGTTATAGTTATAGTTTGCATAATTGTGAACATTAGACTTGTATAAATCGCAGGCAAACATTCGTTTGTATAAAAATGTTGAGATTGTATATGTACATCAGTTAAATAATTGTATATATATAACAACTATGTATATATATCAATGATTGTGTTTGTATATCTGCATAAAATTTGAATTTGTATATAACTGAATCGAAATAAAACATGTGTATATCAAATTTATACATTTGTGTTTGTATAATGAGAGTGGTGAGCGAGATCATGGAAAGTGACGAGCGAGATTCTGTAAAGAAAGACGAATGACAAGTGATCGCTACTTTCTACGTAAAATTGTGGTTATATCAGTTAATTTAAATCAATAATTTGCTATCTTATACTATTTTCCCTTTTCTAAAAACATATTTAGAAAATCAAAATCAATATTATATAAATGTGCATAAACTGAAATTTTAAACCAATAGCAAAGTTAATTTCTTTCATATATTACAGGGGCAATTTCGGACCCTTTTATAGCAATACTTTATAAATAAAACTTGAATTCAATGAAAGATGAGTGATTTTATAATCTTATTACGAAAAAGTACAATTGTCAATTCGTTTTCAAATATGTTTTTCAAACTTAATTTTCGCATAATGTTGACTGTAGGTAGCTAGATAAATCATTTCAGATCCATAATTATGAATTGTTAATTTCATAATTTATATAAACACCTGTCACTAGATAAATGATTTATCCTATCAATTCAAGTTTCCTCATTATATTTACAATTATGGAGCTTAACCACTTCAAATTAAAGTGCTTCATTTGATATTAATATGTTAGTAATATGCTGATTACACACGTGATTTGAGCTGAAACGACATCTCACACATCGTCCATTTCGTCAATATATTCCATATAATTTAATTAACAATCAAATCAAACATTTTATTTAAATTAATAATACAAAAACACTACAATAGATTAATCAATTTTGAGGCATTTAATTAAATAAATATTACCCGTATCGAATCACAACTCATAAGTCATGATGCCCAAGTGATGAGGTAATCTTTTGATTTTTGGTTTTTACTTGACAACTAATTAACCTCACTTATTAATGTTCTTTTAAGAGTCAAATACTTTACTTTTTGGTGAAATTTGTTGCAACTTCTTTTACATCCTTTGTCTTGTTTTATTCTTTTTAACTTCTTTATTCATACATCTACTGAGGAATGGACTTTTACACTATGGTATTAGTTCTTTCATTAAATAATGCTCTCTTGCGTTTCAAATTAATTATCATTTTCTTAAAAAAAATAAACTTAATTTGCGTTATTTTAATATATTTAAGATTCAGATAATCAAATAACTATGCGATAAATATTACAAATTGCAAATTTTCATTGTATGTTTTTAATCAAAAAAATGTTTAAATATTAGTTATATAATTAGTATAATGTGACTCTCGAAAAAAGAAATATAACAACTAATATCATGAGAGAAGGAAGTTATATAAGATAATTTTTTATTCTTGTCTAGCTCTCCCTTGATTCAAAATAAGTGTTACTTTAATTTATTTCACTCTCGCAAAATAATAAACAAAAGTTACCTTATCTATTAGATGTTTCTTTAGAATTGATCACTATCAAGAAGATACAACTTTTAATACAAAATTACAGCTGAATCAATTATTATTTCTAATTTGAATTTTTAAAACAATAATTATTTTAGGATAATTTTTTTTCCAAAGTGATACTTATTTTGATACGAAGGAATTATTAAATATTATGTGTTAGAAAGGTGTGCATGCTTCAAGTACAAAATTGTTACTAGTAAATGTCGGCATTAGATGGAATCTTTTGGAAATTTGAGGTATGATTTGTGCACCTTTAATTCAAAACCATTTTTTTTTTTTAAAAAAAAAATAGTTTGCCACATTGGAGGATTATAAGAGACTTTATTTAGAAGTTAAGAACCACTACTAGTAATAGGCCACTGATAGTCACTCACTGTTCAGAAAATTGTTTAAACCTCAAGTAAGATTCCAAGTATGATTCTTACTTTAACATGATGAGAAAGCAATTTTTTGTGTTATTCCAGAAGGTCATCATGGCTTTTAAAAATAGTTATCTCATTTCAACATTAATAACATATTCAATATAGTTTTACTAGTGAAATTTGAAAAGAAATAAATTTATACGGATTTTATGTTTAACTTTGTTGAGCAGAGAATGATTAATAATCTGTTTTCCCATTTCATATGTGTCTCTAAGATATTTTTATTTTGATTGACCTTATAGTTGTCTCCTTGTAAGATGTTTAAATTAAAGTTTTAAAAGTTTTTAGTGGATAAACTCCATTTGTATCCATTGTCCATCAAAAAGGGAAAATACAAAAGAATTCAATAGAGTCCATTTTGTTACTCTATAGATGTGAATAAAACAACAAACTCACAATACCTATCCAATTCCATCTAACCCCTATCCAACATCTTTTCTTAAAAAGATAAACTAAACTATTAAGTTGACAATAGCTCGCCACTTGTCGACATCCCAGTTGGCCAAGTCATATCACTTCTTCAGCCTACTCAAACTGCCGTATAGCCACAAGCATTTTGCCACATTGTTAAATAATTTAAAGAGAAAAAGTAAGGCCAACTAATTTGGAGACAAAATTAGTATATATATGCTATCTTTCTTCTGTTGCACCTTCTAACAAACCAACAACACTTTCTTCTAAATTCTTATACTTCTAATTATCAAATTTCTTCTTCTGAAAATGGATTGGATCAGAGGTCATACCATAGGCCGCGGCTCCTCTGCTGCTGTCTCCGCCGCTAAATCAATTTTGTCCGGTGAGGTTTTTGCTGTTAAGTCAGTGGAGCTGTCGAAGTCGCAGTTATTGCAAAAGGAGCAGAAAATTCTTTCCCAATTGAGTTCCCCTTATGTAGTTAGGTACAAGGGATATGATATTACCAAAGAGAAGGATAAACTCATGTTTAATATTAGGATGGAGTATATGCCGGACGGTACACTTTCCGATGAAATTCGAAAACAGAGTGGCCGGATGAACGAACCGTTGATCGGGTATTATACGAAGCAAATTGTACAAGGATTAGAGTACTTACATTCAAGAGGCGTAGCACACTGTGACATAGAGGGGCAGAATATTTTATTAGGTGAAACCGGTGCCAAAATTGCTGATTTTGGATGTGCCAGGTGGATTGATCCGGCGGAGAGGGACGGTGGTGCAAACTCAATTGGAGGAACGCCGATGTTCATGGCACCGGAGGTGGCGCGTGGGGAAGAACAGGGGTGTGCAGCTGATATTTGGGGATTGGGATGTACAATTATTGAAATGGCTACCGGTGGATCGCCATGGAATAATGTGACAAACGCAGCTTCATTACTTTACAAAATAGCATTTTCAGAGCAATCCCCTGAAATACCAAAATTCCTCTCTTTACTAGCAACGGATTTTTTAAACAAATGCTTGAGAAGAGATCCAAAAGAAAGATGGACAGCTAAACAACTACTCAAACATCCATTTCTCGAGGAATCTAATTTGAATTCTACATCAATTCAACATTTTGCGACGAGCTCCCCAACAAGCATTCTTGATCAAGACATATGGAATTCAGTAGAGGAATCAGAAAATACGATATTACAAACAATTAGCTCTCCACTGCAAAGGGTAAAAGAATTGGGTTCGAATTCGAGTGAATTAGAGCAGATATGGAATGATGACGAGAGATGGATCACAATTAGAAGCAGCAGTAGTGAATGAGTAGCTGCTACTGCACAACATACTGCTGTCATTTTTTTTATATAGAAATATAGCGTAATCTAACTTAACCTCAAAATATAACTATTCAAAATCATATAAAGAAACTATTCATTTTATTTCGCAGCGTAGAGTCTTTTTTCGTTATGTCATTTCTCTTTTGCTGCGGTCTTGATGATTAATGAAATACGAATATAATGGGAAGTTTTAATAGGAACGTGTAAGCAAATAATTTAACAATTTGTCAATTAATTCAATTGAAGAAAGGATCTTTTAAAACCACACAAAACAAAACAATTTTATTGGATACACATAGATTTGTTGGTCCGACGCGCGCCCCCAACCCCATACCTTCATAGAAAAATAATGTGGTCCCATAAAGTATGTTATAAGAATTTTGGGGTAAATAAAAATTATAAGATAAGATATGAATATAAAAGATATGTAGAGCATGTTTGGCTCAGCTTAAAAGTTGGTCAAACTAATTTAAAAGCTGGTTTTTGACTTGTTTAACTGTTTGGCAATACTCAAAATAACTTATTTTAAGTTAAAAAAAACTTATTTTAAGCCAAAAGTTAAAAGTTGGGTAGGGGTGTTTTTTCTTTTTTTAGCTTATAAGCTGTTTTAAGTTGACTACATTTTTATCTTTTTTACCCTTAATATTTTTATACAATCTCCAAATTACCCATATAACCCTAACATCTCTTTCTTCCATTTTTCCCTTTTCAAAAGTACTTTCTAAAGCTGCTTTTATTAAGCCCATCCAAACGGGCCCGTAGTATTATTTTTAAATGGAAGGAATATTATTTCTTTCAACAAGGAAAAGTAGGTGCATCTTTTTTATAAATGTGAATAAAAAGGAATAAGAAATAATGTGGGACTCATAATATCAATTTCTTGAAAATTGAGATATTTTCAAATGATTGTTTCGTAAAGGATAACCCAATCCAATCTACCATACCCACCTTACCACACGTAATGCTCTTTGCCAACTTAAAATATACAATTTGGTAACTCTGTTTTTTGTTTTAATTTGCCAAATAATAGTGATGTTAGAGTCATTGCCCACATGATTGTCAACCACACAATAACTAAGCTAAAGACAACAACACGTTAGTATATTTTATCTATTTTGTATTATTATTACAAGAGGAAAGGCCTTGCAAACCTTTCTAGGCTATATACAAAAAATGAATGGCTACACCTTCTCCTTGCGAATAATTTAACTGACTCGATTAATTTGATTTCAGTATAAAAAAATTTAAAAGGTCAGTATAAAAAAATTTAAAAGGTCAGAATGAAACATGTTCTTTTAAAGATAACTTCAATTTTCAAAGGTTTAATTCAAAACTTTAAATTAAAAAAATATTTATAGCCTAATCAATTGTGTTTAATTTAGGGGAAAAAAATATAATATAAAATACTTAATAGATAGACAACAATATAAAAGAAAATATATGTGATAGGGAAGTGCAAACAAGTACAAACGTGGGTACTAAATGTGTAGCTGTCCTTGTAACACAAAGCTAGCAAATTTAGTTAATCCAATTTAATAAATGTTCTCCATCTACAAAGGTCATTTATAAAATACACAAAATCTCCAACCAACAATCAACAATTGGCATAAGATTTTATGATTATATGAGACGATTATCAACCACAAAAAAAAAAAATATGAAAAGAATGAATGATTCAATCTTTTTGTTACTTTTTAATAAATATGTTAAATTAAACATGAATAACTAAAAATGAAAGAACTTAGAGACGTGATACTAAAGATGAAAATATAATTGGGAATTAAGAGCAAGTACAAACGTGAATACATGCCCAACTAAATGTCTGGTTGTCCCTGTGACGCAAATTTAGTTTGTTCACTTAATAAATATTTTTATAAAAGAAGATCACTAATACCACAAACAAAATCTCCAAACAAATACAAAAAACACTTGGCTCAACTTTTTAAAAAATATTTTGCCTCTTCAATAAAGATCCTAACCTCTTCTCCTACCTCCTCCAATTTGTTTCATGTCATATTAAATTAATTTTATTTACTTTTTGAAAATAATTCATAATTATATAAATATATAAGGTTTATTTTAAACGCCAAATTTTAATATTATTTTTCATTTCTAAATTTTTTAATAAATCAAAAGGTAACATGTAAATTGATTAGCCAACAATTAAACAACATAACAATAACCAATTCGAGTCTATAAGAGAATCCATGTGGAGTAAAATTAATTTTGTTCCCCTTTTTTAAAGCTTAATAGAGATTGCATGTGCCATAAAACTATGTTCCATCCAGAATGAACTTTTAATTTTCTAAATATATACACATGTCACTCTAGGAATGGTTAATTAGCCTTCATCCATTTCCTATTTCATTAAGAAAATAACCAATTAAGGAGTTTAACTAATCCAAATTAAACCTGCTTAAAATGATAATATAGTTTCGCTTAAACAACATCTTTTAATCATCATGGTATGGAGTGAAACTATATTTTTTATATATTTTCATCATTTCATGATATCTGCCTGCTACAACTTATAAGTTATATCCAGCCTAACCAAACTATGTTTTATAGTGTGTTTGGCCAAATCTTTTAAGATTTATTTACTTTGGAAAGTGTATTTTGTCAAAAAGAAAATAAAAATTGGGAAGAAAAAAAATGTTTGTAATTTGTGTTTGATTAATTAATTTTAAAAACAATTTGGTCAATTTATAAAATAATAATTTGTATTTGACTAAATAATCAAAAAGTGCTTTTATAAAAAAAAAAAAGTTATAACAGAGTCTTATATAAGGTACCCAACTTCTTTAAATACGTAACCATTTGGACATGACATGTAGAGGTCGTTTGGTACAAAGATCAATAATTCATGGATTAGTAAGGTAAGAATTAATAAAGTAGTTATTAGTAATATATAGATTAGTAATGTTGAGATTATTTTTATCAAGTGTTTGGTTTATTGATTCTTACCTAGTTTTGTGTGTGGTTTAAAACTATACAAACAAAATTCTTTCCAATTATACCCTAGAGTTATTATGGAATTTTCTATTTTATATAATTGGGTCAAGATAGATAATTGACGGACAATATTATTTTTCGTAGCATTTTTAACTAGCTAGGAGAACAAAATTTTTATTGTCATGTTCATTATTTTCTCACTTGAATTATTTCAGAGTATATATATATATATATATATATATATATATATATTATATATATATATATATATATATATATATATATATGCTCTTGTTTTTAGACTACTTGTGTAATGTTTAATGGACTTTCGTTAAGAGGCAATATTTGACTTATGAATTGTTCTTAAATTCATACATCAACATTAGCATATTAATCGGACAATAATATTTTATATTAATAATAAATAAATTAAATAACTCATATTTTAGAAACAAAAAATTATATCTAAACAATAAAATATGTAAGCTAATTTAGCTAAATAAATTTATTAGTATAAATATAAAATATATTAAGAAAATAAACAAAATGATTAAAAGAATTTCAGGGGGTATTTTTTGTCTTTACCTAGATTAACCTATGGTATTAGAGTTAATACCACCAAATAAAAGGTATTAGTTATATACCCTCTAATACCATGTAGGGTGTATAACTAATCCATAGATTGATCATACATAGCCCCAAATTTCTACCAAACATAATATTAAATAGTATTACATTTAATACTTGAACTATTTCTCCTAATACTCCCTATCAAACGACTCCGTAGAATGTTCAAACAAAAAGGTTATAATGTTTAGTAGATGCAATGCTTCTTTTAGAAGTAAACAGAGATCTTTTTTTATAAAAAAAAAAAGAAGCTATAAACATGTATCAAGTACAGATTTGTTACTGATAAAAAGTTGGCATTCTGATGGGATCTTGTGGAAATTTGAGGTTTGATTGGTACACCAATTTATTTATTTATTATCAAAAATAATTTTGTGGTGGGATAGAAGAAAATAGGGAAAAAATTATCGAGTGATCGAACCTTTATCAACAGTGTGAGAGTTCAGATAATTATCCAACTCAGCTATTAAAATTTTCACCAATTTTATTTTTTTAAGAACAAAAGAATTTACTTTGCCACATGAGAGGCTTGAGTTAGAAGTTAAGAACCATTAATAGTAGTTATAGGACCCTTTGTTTGAGAATGGTTTAAACTGCAAGAATTCCAATTTGTTTGTTGCTTTAGCATGATGAGAAATCAAATTTTTATTGTTGTTCTAGAAGGTGATGATGCTTAATCATTCTCATTAAAGGTAATTATCATGTCATTACCAAAACTTTAATACCTTTTTTAATTTCTTCAAATGTCTTAATTGTCTCCATTCACTAAATTGGCCGTTGATAACTTCCTTTTTTCCCCTTTGGAATTATTGAAATTAAGACTAAATTATTTCTGAAATTCTCCCTGTGAGTCGTTATTAAAAAGTAGATGGTTCAAAATAGTGTCACTTTAAAAAATCAAATTTAATTAGTTGTTTACTTCCACTTAATCTTGAAAGTCGATGCACACCACAGTACAACATAGGATCTCAATCCATTAATCTACCTCATAGGATTTAACTTAATACACTGATAACATAAAAGTTACTTTTTCGTTCACTTTTATTTGTGACATCACCTAAGCTCTATCGAACTCTCCATTATATATTATAACCAAATCAATGTGGCATTTTCGAAACAAACCTAAAATATAACTCTTAATTCTTACACTTGCAAACAATGGCTTATTATTGTAAACCTTAAGAAAGTTTATTTCAACCTCACACACGCACACGCCAAAAAAAGAAAAACAATTTTATTGGATTGAGATAGATTTGGTAGTACAATTTTCAACCCCACCTTCGTAATAAGAAATATAAAGTAAAATAATAATGGCCCCATAAAGATTGTCTATGAGATTTCTTGGAGCAAATTAATTATATTACCATGAAATTTATTGAACTCTATTTAAAATGTTATCAGACCCAAGCTCCCTTGTGAGTCGTGAATTTAAGGTTCCCTTTGGACATAAAAAAGAAAAAGTAATTGTTTACGAGTCGATTTTCTATCTAATCTTTAATTTTATAATATGATTTTCTGAGAAAAAAATTATACAAATATTAAATTTTTATAAATTTTTACCGTCTCTAGAAATCAAAATGTATAGTACTTGTATGATTATTGCTTCAACTTGGAAAAGTACCTTCAATATTTTATTTTTTTAAAATGTGAGGTAAAAAAGAGATGAGAAGTAACGTGAAGACTCAAAATAACAAATTTCTTGAGAGCTGAGATATTTTCAAATGATTGTTTCGTAACATTAACTTTTTCTTTAAAATACAAAAAGCAAAGCAAGTTCCTTACTGTTCTAAATTTCACGTGTACAAAATTATACTTCCTTCCTATTTTATTTACTTATTCTTGTTGACTTAATAGGGAAAAAAAAATTGGCTATAAATTTTGATACGAATGATAATTTATTTATGTTATTTTTTTAAGAGAATATTCTACTAAGTTATCATTGATTACATATGCTTTTTGAAATATAAATTTAACCACTATTATTTCATATAATCATTTCATAATAAGAGTGATTAATACTAAAAAATCATAGTAATAAATATCTCTTAATTTGTTAAATAAATGAAAATAAATAATTTGAAATAAAATTGCCCAATAGGTATGCTATTTCTTAAAAAAAGAAAAATTAAATCTCTTGATTTTAAACCTAATTCTATCTACGATAAGCCCAATTTTTACACATGATATGTATCATATTAGCTACACACGCCAAAAACTATCACTACGTATGACATGATTGTCAACCACACAAAGGGGTAAGAGCTAGAGACAATACCATGTTATAAAATTATAAGAGGAAAGGTGTTCCAAACCTTTCAAGATAAAATGAATGGCTAAATCTACTCTTACAATTTTTTTTATTTTCCAAGAATAAAGGAGTAACAGAATATAGGACGGAGAATTGAGCTTTCACCAACAAATAATTTAAAGAAAAATTCAATATTTATTTTATCATGAAAAAATAAATTTATCATTTAAATTTAATATACAAATATACAAGGTATATTAATTTTAAATGACAAAATTAAAAGATTTATCAATTTTTTTTCCTTTTTTCATGTAGTATTTAATATTCATCTTGAAATTTAAATAATTCAAACACATATTCCAGAGTTTATACTCAAAAAATTAAAAATTATTTATCTCTTAGATCAAAACATGTTCTAGGCATGATACAAAGGCAAAAATAAAATAAATATAATATGATTGGAAAGTGCAACAAGTACAAAACGTGGGTACATGCCCAATTTAATTAATGTGTAGCTATCGTGTGACGCAAATTTAGTTACTCACTTAATATAAATACCACACAAAAAAAATCTCCTATCAATCATCCACACTTGGCATTATTAGATTGTTCTAATCTTTTCTTTTTCTTTTCAAATCTCTTCAAATAAAGATCCTAACCTCCGTTCCTACCTCTAGAATCTTCTTCTAAATCTTTTCGATTCATTTTTATTTGTTATTATATTAAAAATATATTTTTATTTGTATTATTCATTTTAGAAACTCAACAAATAATGTATTATTCACTAGTTGTTCATAATTTAACTTTATAGTTATTTTTCAATGTATTTTATAATATATTGAATTTTATTGTATTTAAAAAATGGTATAATAAAATTTATTATTTGAAGTGTGACAAATTATAATTGACAAATAAAAATAAATGGCTAAAGTATTGTATAATGTATGATCAACGTGAAAGCAAACATTTAAACAACATAGTACCCACTTGTCCTCATTTATATCTACCATCTTCACAAATCACATATTTGCATTCAACTTCTACATAATAACGAAATAGAATAATTTATTATTTTGTGTTTATTTATTTTTGTTATTAAAATTTGTTATTTTTTAATATTTAGATGACTTATAATTAATATCGGTGATATAGTAAGATTATACAAGTCAAATTTAAATAAGAAAAAAATTTATTAAGGTATTTATACCAAACTAATTTAATTTCCATTATTATGTGATTTAATGAAGTATAACACATGTTAATTCATTAAAGTTATTTAAAATAAATATAAATTTAAACACATGACATGCATCTATTAGATTGGTGTAAACAACTGAAACGGATAAATTTTACCCCTAAGTGTGATGGCGAGATAAATATTTTTTATTTTTAATTAGAGGTCTTGATTTTGAGTCACCTTAAATACGGACAGATGGAGTAAGAGAATACGATAGATATAATGGTTACACAATAAGAATATATTTCTCTGTCCCTTTTTATTTATCAAATATTGACTTGGTATACCTATTAAGAAAATAATAATTGATATATTGAGTTTATCATTTACCTCTGTTGATTAATAGAATCTCAAATATATTTTCTCACTAAAGTTTTCAATCATATTAATTCAAGGTTAATAAATTGAATGTATGATAGAAAAATAAAATAACCTTTCTTAATGTATCAAAATGACAAGTAAAATGAAAAATTAAATCAAAAAATATTTAATAAATAATTAGAGATGATTAGAGATGGAAACAATACATCGCAAAATAAAACAAGCACTTAATTTCTTCTTTAATGCATAACCATTTGAACATGGCATTAAATCTGTAAATTAAAAGGGGTAATTTTATTGATTTAGGATTTAAGTTCTTATCAAAATACATTGATTTATTCAATGTCATATTTATTGAAAAATGCATGAACTGCTGAACAATTACTAAAGTAGAGCAGAATTTAGCTGCAGTTGTTGTGTGCATTCAACTTTAAGTTAATACATCCTTAATTTGGTATCATGTACCAAACTACTTCTTCTTTAATACGTAATTACTAGGACATGAATGCTTGGTACAAAGGAAAATATTTTTAGAAAAAAATAATTTTTTTTTCGATTTTGTATATTTGATTGGTTTAAATGTTTTCAAATCAACTTAGTTTTTTTAGAAAAACATATTTACAATTAACGAAAATATTTTACAAATTCTACTTCATCTTTCAATATTTTTTTTCTTACCCTACCTCGCCCTTACCATCCAAAAAAAAAAAGAATTACTCCATCTGTTTAAAAAAAGAATGACCTTTTTTCCTTTTTAGTCGATTTCAAAAACAATTGACCTTTTTCTTTTTTGGGCAATATTTTAATTTCAGTTTTTCATATAACATGCTTAAAACCACAAAATCAAAGGACAATTTTGTATATCTAACCTAACTATAATTTAAGACTACAAAATATAAAAATCTTCTTTAAACTTTTAAACTTCGTGCCAAGTTAAACCATGTCATCTTTTTATAAAACGGAGGGAGTATTTCTTTAATCTAACACAACTTCCATTGCACAATGTTTCTTTGCCTAGTTGTATCAATTTTATATGTCAAATAAGAGTGGTGTTAGAGTCATAACCCACACTATTTAAAGTGTCTCAGTGTATCACATACTTAATAATTAATTGATGACCACAAAAGGAGTAAGCTAAAAGACAAGACCATCTTATAATATTTATCTTATTATATTGCAAGAAGAAAGGGGTTCCAAATTCTAAATTTTTTGGCATTACCAAAAAACATTATGCATAGGCAAAAAATATGATTGGGAATTAAGTACCAAGTACAAACGTGGGTACATGCCCATACAAATCTTTAGATATCTGTAACGCAAATTTATTTACTTCACTTAATAAATACTTTCTTCCACCAAAGTGGATCATTGATACCACATAAAAAATCTCCAACGAACAATCCACACTAGGCCAAATCCTTTTAATCTCTTTAATAAAGATCATGTTAGTTTGTGAGAATTAATAAGAGTGAGGGACTAACCACGAGTTTTCTTCACCTTATATATTTATATTTTTCTGTTATTTTTATTCTCTCTGTTCTATACTAGCTGTTTATATATTAAATATAATATTTTATACTATTTTTATTTACTTTTATTTATTATATTACGCTTTTCGAAAGTCAAATTTGACTAATTTTGATTATATTAATTTAATATTTTAAACAAAAGTTGTAGACATTAGAAAACTATACAAAAACTACTATTAATAGCAATTTTTGGCATATCAATATACTAAGAAAATACATCGTAAAATGTTAATCAAAGTTCTTATAGTTTGACTCTAAAAAAGGAAATCATGACAATTACAGATCGACGGAGGAAATATTAATTGATCATCTTACTAAATCAAGAAAGCACTAATTAATATTTTTCTATATTACTTTTTCAATTAATTCTTTTTGAAAGTATAAAACTTTCAAGAATATTTTAAAGAAGTGAATTAATAAAGCCATCTTTTATTTATGATTTATTAAGTATCATATAAAATAAAAAGTGAACGATTAATATAGAACGTTAGAGAACCGCATTCAGTAATTGTTTCCTTGTAACAGATCCTAACCTCCGTTCCTACCTCTTTTAAGTGTTGGACTATTACTACTATATTGGAGTAGTAATAAAAGAGGACTTGAAAGACAGCAATGAATTAACTCATAGAACATCCACTTGCACTAATTAGGATCGAGGTGAAATTATAAGTATTTTTTTAATTTTTAATCAGAGGTATTGAGTTTGAATTTTCTAATGTATGAAGTCGTTTTTATTAGTAAATAATTTATTCGAATATAAAATTTTTTTAAATTTAATCGAGCTTTAATATAAATATAGAACACTAGATAAAAAAACACCCACTTGCATGTCCTCATTTATAAATTGCCTGCAGGGAACCCACTCCTGTCGATCATCTTCCCATGTCGCATTGCATTGAATTCTTAGTAACTTATTATATATATACTATCAAATCATATATTCGTTTGTTCTTACTTTTGCTCCGTTCAATTTTATTTATCTGTACTTTTTAAAAGTTAATTTAATTAATTTATAAAATTAAATAAATTACAATTATTTGATATTTTATATAAAAAAAATTCAAAAATTTAAAAACTATATTATGAATTGTAATTTTTTCTACATCAATATGATGAAAAATGCATTATAAAATGTTGATAAATTTTTTTATAGTTTGACTTTCAAAAGAAAAACTGACAATTAAAAATAAACGAAGATAGTATAAGATCAGTATATTAAAATCAAAATTTTCTTTTTACTTGCTCCTTTATATTAATAGATTACATTTTTTTTTTTAATTTAACCTTCTTGTTAAATGATATTTCTCATACTTATTTATTTGAATTAAATGCTTAATAAATAGGGGTAATTTAGTAAAACAAACACTTCATACTCTTAAGGATGTGCAAGTAAAAAAGTATTTTCCATATAAAAATAAATTAGCTTCACATATCATATTTACGTCCATACAAAATCAATAATTATTCTAAAAGAAAATCTAAACATTCATCCCAATCTCATTTTGGGAACTCATCTTGTGCGTGGTGGCGCAAGTAAATCAGATACTGCACATTCAAATTTTTAGATGAAAATTATCTGATTCCTGACCCGAAACTAATTATGATGAAAAATTTGTTGGCTTGATACATACATATGTGATATGAATCTTATATGTTATAATTAGATTTATTTTAACTATATGTATATAGAAAGCACAAACAGAAGGTGAGAATTCTTTAAAGAAGTCAAGAGGAAGACCACCTACAACATCTAGTGCAACTCCAAGACCTGCAAAAAGAAAGACTATCTGTTGCAGCACCTAGTGCATCATCTCTAGGACCTGCAAAGAGGTCTGTTAATGTTGAAGAAGGCTGAAAACTCCATTGATGAGAGCTTGGTTAGAGAAGAAGGGTTAGAGAGGAAGCATTGAAAATGTGTGTTGATTGAATTGAATGAATAAAATGAAAACAGTACAATGACTTATATAACAAAAAAATAACAGAATTTGTAACTAACTTTCTGAAACACTAACTAACTAATTAATTGAACCACTAATTAGCTACACTAACAACTAACTAACTACACTAACAGCCTAGTGTAATTACTAATTTAACCTCAATACCCCCCCTCAAATTGGAGCAGAGGTAATCGAAGCCAATTTGTCCAAGAGTGTAGAGTGTTTAATCCCAGTTAATGCTTTGGTAAGAACATCTGCTAACTGATCAGCAGTATCAACATGATGCAGTGTAACAAGCCCTTCTTGTAGCTTCGATCTCACAAAATGACAATCCACTTCTATATGCTTCGTACGTTCATGGAAAACAGGATTTCTAGCAATATGCATGGCTGCTTGACTATCACAAAATACAGGAAATGGTGCAGCCTGATATATATTCAGCTCCTCAAACAATCTCTGCAACCAAGTTAACTCACCTACTACCTTCCTCAAAGATCTGTACTCTGCTTCAGCTGAAGAGAGTGATATTGTTTCTTGTTTCTTGGACTTCCAACTAATAGGACAATCTCCCAACAACACAATATAACCACTAACGGATCTCCTTGAATCAGGGCAGGCAGCCCAATCAGAATCACAATATGCTTGCACTTCAAAATTTGCAGCAGATGACATGAAGACACCTAGAGTAGGATCTTTCTTGAGGTATCTTAACATGTGAAATGCAGCATGTAGATGAGGTTCTATAGGGTCCTGCATATTTGTCTGATTATGTTCACAATGTACCACCCTCAAATGTTTCATTTTCACCACCACCACAACCACCTTTAACATCTCTGAATGCCCTTTTTACTCTTAAAAATCATGTGTCTCCTGATGTTTTAAATTCTGATAGTCAGTCTTTTGTAATGAATGTCTCTCATGACTGTGAACCTAATACATATGAGGAAGCATCTATGGATCCTGCATGGCAAAAGGCTATGACACAAGAGTTTCAGACAAATATGCAGGAGTCTTATGTGGTCTTTGGGATCTTCTAAGCAGTGGTGTGGATATAGAACTTTCAGGTGTGATATGAGCAGGTGATGTGGAGATAGTGGGTGATGTTGTGGGAACTTCAGTGACAACTTCATTACTGGACAGATCTTGATCATCATATGATATTGGATAATCATGTAGAGATACACAATGAAAAGGAAATTTTGGAAAGTGAGTAGGATCTTTAGACATGACAAAAGGAAAAATAGTTTCATGGAAAATTACATCCCTTGAAATATGAATTTTCTGAGTGGATAAGTTCAAGACTTTGTAACCCTTTGTAGCATATGGATATCCAACAAACACATGTGGTATGGTTTTGGGATCAAATTTGGTTCTGTGGACTTTTGGAGTGGTAGGATAACATAAACATCCAAAACTCCTTAAGTGTGAGTATGTAGGTTTGTGTTTATATAAGATCTCATAAGGAGTTCTGTTATGTATAGGAGAAGAAGGTAGTCTATTTATAATGTATGTGGAAGCAAGTATACATTCACCCCAATATTTCACTGGAAGTTTGGACTGGAAAAGGAGAGCCCTTGCTGTTTCAAGGATATATTTGTGTTTTCTTTCGACCACACCATTTTGTTGAGGAGTATAGGGACAAGATTTCTGATGAATGATCCCTTTTGATTGGAAAAACAAAGTGGTTTCACTGCTAGTAAATTCTAGACCATTATCTGATCTGATGGTTTTGACAGTGGTGTTGAACTGGTTCTCAACCATGACTATAAAAGCTTTGAGTATATGAAAAGCATTGCTTTTGCTACTTAGAAGATGTGTCCAAGTAGATTTACTAAAATCATCTACTAAGGTAATGAAGTATCTGAAATTATCATGAGTTAGTGTTTGATATGGACCGCAAATATCAATATGTAATAGTTCAAAGATGCCAGTAGTGGTGTGAGTTTTAGGTGGAAAGGGTAATCTGGATTGTCTTGCCATGGGACATATAGGACAGAAGAAAGGTTGTTTAGAGGAGATTTTTACTGGTATAGAAGATATATTTTTCATCTTCACAAAGGGTACATGTCCAAGTCTATAATGCCACAACAAATCCATACTATCATTTGGAAAGAAATTAGAGATAAAAGAGTTGCCAGTAACACTGTCTTTATTACCAACAAAAGAAGAGTTTATTGCATTTGAATGAGATTTACATGAGAGAAGTGTACACTGTACTGTATCACTGGATATAGGAAAGGAATGATATTGTTGTAAGCAGTTTGAGCAAAGGAAGTAAAGACCATCATGCATCTTACCAATTTCCAGAGGCCTCTTCATTGAAGGGGCCTGCAAGAGACAAGAAGTGTTAGAAAAATGGACAGTACATTGAAGATGTTTTACAAGAGAATTGATGGAGATTAAATTGTACTTGAAAGAAGGAGCATATAATACCCCTGATAGGATGATTTTAGGTGTAAGGTGTACATTGCCAACCATAGTGATTTTGACTCTATATCCATTTGGCAATCTGACTAACATAGGATAAGGTAGATTAACTATATTCACAAGGTTATTTTTATTAAAAGTCATGTGATGAGAAGCTCCTGAGTCTAAAATCCATAGATCAGTCTTTGTTTTGAAACACTCACATGAAAGTTTAATGTAATCAGGAGAAAAGGAACAAGCAAAACCACCTGCAAAGTTCACAGATCCACACACTCCTTCATTTTGAAACTGATTCAGCAGATGAGAAACTTGATCATATTGTTCCTTGGTGATACTGATATTCTCATTTCCTTGAGGATCATTACAAGAGGATGAGCTTGTTGACTCCTTTGTCTGCCCACTAGTATCTCCATCACATGGTAGTCTTACAGAGTTTGCTGATGCACCTCTTCCTCTATTATTATGCCTTGGATTTGGATATGTGTTTTGGACTGTGTTCCTTGGATTGTGCTGATCACGAATAGCATCATTTGTGTCATTAGATGGATAACCATGCAATTTGTAACATTTAGCTCTAATATGTCCTGGTCTTCTACAAAAGTCACAAAAAGGCCTTCCTCTTGGTGCTGTTTTGGAGGTAGAAAAGTTTGTTTGAAAACTTCTTCCTCCTGAATTTGATGAAACTGCAGCTAAAGTGCTACTCTCAGTAAACATCTGATTACTTGGCTTAAACTCTCGTTGTTTTTCCTCCTGCACTAGTAAAGCAAAAGCTTGTGCCAACGATGGTAAGGGATTCATCATCAAAATACTTCCCCTAATCGTAAGTATATACCACATTCAAACCCATCAGAAATTGAATCAAACGTCTGTCTTGCTCTGCTTTCTGGATATTGGCTTTAGCTCCACACACACACACACAACTACACTGACTTGAAATACACAGACTGTTTAATTCCTCCCAAAGTTTCTTCATACGAGTGTAATAAGCTGTGATATCAAGGATACCTTGATTAAGATCATTAATTTCTTTCTGAGTTTGATACAATTTTGCTCCATTTGCTTGATCATATCGATCCTCTAGTTCTGTCCACAGCTCCAGAGCATCATTGACATATTCAACACTACCAGCAATATCTCGATCTAGAGAATTAAGAATCCATGAAGTAACCATATCATCGCACCTCACCCATTGACGATAGCTGGAATGGTTTACCTCTGGTCTCTTACACTCACCATTGATGAACACTAGCTTGTTCTTCACCGACAAGGAACGAAGTACACTACGACGCCATGAATGAAAACCAGTGCCATTGAAGGGAACTGGTACAAGAACTGCCCCAGGATTATCTGAGGGATGAATGTAGAAGTGACTCCCTGCATCAATCACAGATGAAGTAGGAACACTGTCCAATCCAGTGCTCGTGGAAGCAGAATTTGCCATTTATGTCGCAAAAAAAATAGCAAGATCTGCAGAAGATGAAGTCTGACGAACTGATACGCAAATTGAAAACGAAATAAGCAAGAAAAAATCAGAAATGTTCCTGCTCTGATACCATGTTAATGTTGAAGAAGGCTGAAAACTCCATTGATGAGAGCTTGGTTAGAGAAGAAGGGTTAGAGAGGAAGCATTGAAAATGTGTGTTGATTGAATTGAATGAATAAAATGAAAACAGTACAATGACTTATATAACAAAAAAATAACAGAATTTGTAACTAACTTTCTGAAACACTAACTAACTAATTAATTGAACCACTAATTAGCTACACTAACAACTAACTAACTACACTAACAGCCTAGTGTAATTACTAATTTAACCTCAATAAGGTCAAGAGGAAGACCATCTGCTGCAACACCTAGTGCATCTCCTAAACCTGCAAAGAGGTCAAGAGGAAGACCACCTGCTGCACCTAGTGCATGTACAGAACCTAGTGCATCTGCAACACCTACAAAAGGTGCAGGAGGAAGACCACCTGCCACATAGTGCATCTAATGCATCTGCAACACCTGGAAATAGTTCAAGAGGAAAATCACCTGCAGTATCTAGTGCACCTCCTACATGTCCATCACTTGATAATAGTAACAAAGGAAGAGGAAGGGGTAGGGGAAACACAACCTCATACAAAAGGCAGGCAATCATTGGAATGAGTGTGTTTCAAGTTGAAGATGGATTCAAAGTTCTTGATGTAAGTGTTTTCTATTTATTTAATTACACTATTTTTTGATGTTTAACTACAAACTCAATCAGTATTAATACATACTTTGAATACAGCCTGGGATGTCAAGTTGTAAGATCTTCTCTACTAGTTCAACAAAGGTGGTACAATCTACTGATGTTATGGTGATATTGGTTACAAATCAAGTACTGCACCCAAGTTGAAATGGAATGGAAAAGCAGCAATCTCAACAAGAAAACTTTAACAAATGAGAGAGGAACAGAGAAAATCAAGAGGAAGTAGTTCAAGCAATCCAATGTAGGAAGTAATGATATTGCAGTATCGTTTTAAGTAGGCATGAAAATATTTTCCATTTTGAATGATGATTTATTAGTATTGAACATCAAATTCTGTTTTTGTTTTGATTTTTTATTATAATTTGACCTTATGTGAGGCATGTTTTACGATTATGTCTTTTAAAGGTCTTTTCTCTTACAAATTGTGCTATGTTTATTCTTATTTGTTGTAGTGCAGACACTTATATAGACACTCTTAAAAATGGTGTTATGTCTATTAAAGGCATGTTTTACAATCGAAAAGATTCATGATATTGATATACAAAATTTCTCATAATAATATGACAATCAAAAGAGAGTTTCAACTCCTTTCACTACTAACTACTCACATACGTTATGACAATTCAATTAGTTCAATACTTGAATGAACCCTACTTTGAAATAGTTTGTTCATGAACAAGGATACAACACAGATCAAAATACATAAAATGACCTTCCAATCAAACGTACACCATTTCAAATTTCTTCGTTTGAACCTCTTCTCTCCTGTCAAATTATCAAGCAGAACTTGTTGCTCATTGATTTGAATCTGTCTCTTCCAAACTTCATCTTCCAACTCTTTGATTTTGTTCACCAATTTTGGGAGGATAAATTGGAATCTTGGATTGATTTTTTCTCTATTTCTCCATTGATAAAAATTACAATTGTTCGACTGAAAAGAAAAATAATATATGTAACGTTATTAACATTCACATCAGTTAAACAAAATCAAATAACCCAAGAAAAGTAATATACACCATAGTAGGGCATGCCCAAAATCGTCTACTGGAATTTGACTTCGACCAAGAAGTTTGCATATGCAACAAAGTTTTATGTTTACATCGTACTATGGTTTTGAGCATCGGGCCTGATTCTTCCATGCATAGCTTATTCAATTTCACGTTTGACATTACTAACCCTAATAACAAAAAAAGAAAAAAATCAATCTGTTGAATTGGGGGGGGGGGGAGGAATCAAGCTGAAATTCGAGAAAATTGCAAACCCTAAATTCAATCTTAGTTGAAGAAGTTATGAAAACGTTTGTTAATAAGAGAAAATGGTGGATGAAGAACAATAATGGTTGATGAAGAACAAAGAAGGAGCTTTTGTTCAAGATGAACAAAAAACAATGGTGAATGAAGAACAAAGTGAAAAGAATAAAAAAAAATGTATGGTTAAATAAAGAGTAAAGTTACCGTTAGGAGGTTTATTTGGACTCCACATGGACATTTTATTACATTCTTACGCGTCTCACGGAGATGAGTTTATGAATATGATCACGTCAGCATCTGAGGGTGAACTAATATATATAAAAAAAGTTCAGGAGGGTATATGACCCCTGCAACGATTAAGTATGTAGTTAAAAATATGGTTAAAGCTTGAGGGGATATTTGACCCTTTCCTTTTTTTAAAAAAAAAAATCCATGTGCCATAAAACTATATGTTAAATTAGTAAATATCCATTAAACACCTGTCACTCAACGAATGATTAATTAGCTTTCATCCAACTTTCCTTGCTCATTAAAAAACAATTCATTAAGGAGCTTAATTAACTAACCAAATTAAAGTGCTTATATAAAATGATAATATAGTTTAGCTCAAACAGCACCTCTTAAGTATTAGCTAACGCACACGCTACACCTTCATACATGGGAGTATGTCATGGACAATTGGACATGAAGAATCTATAATTAATAAACTAAATATTTATACTTAAAAGTGAATCTACGAATTTTTAACTTTATGAGTTTTAAATTATACAATGACAATTTTAAGTGATAATAATTAAATTTTAAATTAAATAATCATGTATAACATAAGTTTTTCTGAATTCAGTTAAACTTTCATGCGAACTACTAGCTCTGCCCCTGCGTGCAATGAGATTTAGGACCCTTTTAGCCATGCAATATGATATCATGATATAAAATTATGAGACGAAATTTAACCTTTGTTTGGACATGCGATATAGAGTTTTGATATTGTTTATTTTCTTATAAGCAAAACTCCAATAAGTTCTAAAACTAATAAAATGACCCCAATTGTTTATTCAATATTATCAAATCAACAAAAAATCATAAAATCATATAATAAATTATGACAAAGTTATTTGTTGTCTACTTAAGTAATTGTTTCATCAATATATTTTAGTAAAAATGAAACACCTTTCACGGGCTCTTCAAGATTTTATTACTCAACAATCGTGAAGTGTGAGTTAAAGTGCCTATATGTTAGTGATAAAATAAATTTTATGTCGGTGAAAATAATAAATTTAAAAAAGTAATGATGTGATCATAAATTTTATTTACATGTGAAATAAATGGTTAGTAGTTATTAATGTGGGATTATTTTAACAAAATATAAACTCGTGGATCAATTTTTAAATTAAAACATCTCAACTCATGATATGGTATCACCATGTGATTCCATATCATGATTTTTGGAGAATATGTGTAACAACCCTCTTAGTCGTTTTAGAAATTCCAACTATTATTTTTATATTAACCTTTTTAGTAGATTTTATAAATAATTTATATGACTTGTAACAATGAGGACATGATTTTAGATTTAATAAAAGATTTTTTTATTGCAAAAAAAAAAATTAAAAAAAAATAGAAAAAAAAAGAAAAAAGAAAAATAATTAAAAAAATAAATAAATAAAATAAAATAAAAAGAAAAGGGGCAAAGTGCCCTAAACTGTAAAAATAGCCGCACGGCTTAGGTAAAGAAAAAAAAAAGAGAACGATTTGAAAAAAAAAAGCAGAGAAGAAAAGAAAAGAAAGGGAGAAAAGAAAAGGGAAAAGGAGGAGAAAAATCAATATTTTCAATCTCAAGGCGTCAAGGTAATTATTTTCATTCTTTTGTATAAAGTTTTTATGTAATTAGAAGTAGATTTTTAGATTAAAACGTATATAATTTACACTAATATGTGAAACTAATTTTTAATTGTGTATATGCATATGTTATTTAGCATAAATTTCACCTTAGTCATTAAGTAATTATGACCAATTGTTGATGATCATGAAACAATTATTGGGAATGGAGGTAAATAGACATGCAAGAAGCCTTCCGTATAAAAGTATTTCATGAAATATCTTTATTTTGGTGTTCAAATATGGGTGATATAAATTGGGATCAAATTGAGATCCTTTTAATAGTATTCATATTATCATTTAAGTTTTGATATATTGATATATATAATTAAGTATTAGGTATATGGTATTAAGTGAATGTCCTAAGATTTATGATATTGAAAAGAAATTAAAATTTAATCCTAATCTTGAAACTTAAGAACTTAATTATAAATTTGCGTGAGTTTTTTTTTGGTTTAGTCTAGACACGTGCAATAAGTGTGTTGTTAACTTCGAAACCTTATAGTGTTTAATTATTTGAATAGACTGAATTTTATTTAGAAGTGCAACAAAGGAGGAAGGCTAAAGTCCCGAAGTGATTGTTCGATAAATTGAGGCAAGTGGATTTCTAAACCCTTGCTAAGTGTATGAAATATGTGTATTTCCTTATGGTATATGTTTGGAAGTAACGGGATTGGTGATGGGTTGACTTGCCCACATTGACTAATTCTAATGATGAAAAGAATGGGGATAACAAAAGGCAATGTGATTAATTGTTTATGTGTGTTGTGTTGAGAAAGGGTTGAAGTCTTGTTGAATCATTGTTGATGTAACTTCATGTTGTCTGGTTGTGAACTGTGCAATGTTATGAAAATGGTCATCTCCTCATTATTTGTGTGAACTTGTCATCTGCATTATTCTGAGGCATTGGTTGTGACAAGTGTTATGTGCATTGAAAAAGAATGGGTACTAAAGAGGATGTACCATTTCGAGGGACGTATCGCGCGCCGCGATGGATACTATATTTCGAGGGACGTATCGCGCGCCGAGATGGATACTATATTTCGAGGGACGTATCGCGCGCCGCGATGGTTACTATTATCGAGGGTCGTGTCGTGCGCCGCGACAGATGCATGGACAGATATGTCCCCCATGGGTCCCGGACTGAGAGACAGCGGGTGTGTATCACTAGGTCAGACATGCATCATTATACTTGACATTGCATTACACATACTTATCATTGGTGAACTTGATATTGTGTTTTGCTGATCTTGTGATAATTTGTGATTGATAATACTGAGCTTGTTATTGAGGATATGTAATTTGATAAAGTGTGATTGTGGAGGATATATATGTAATTTGTATAAGTGTTGTTGTAGAGTACGTGCTATGTAAATATGAACTGTTAGGTTAGACTGAATTTTATGCAGGCTGTAGTTGTGGAGGTTCGGTTGGGGAGGTAGGGGTACCCGTATTTCATCTCCTTAGCTTGTGTTTAGACGTTTACTTGCTGAGTACCGTGTGGTTTGGTACTCACCCCTTGCTTCTACAAATTTTTGTAGGTTATGAGCCTGGATTTTTGTTGTACTTGTCATTCTCTTCTTTTCCGAGGCTTCTTGGAGATTTGTCAGGTAGCTGTTTCCATCGCAGCAGACTTTCTTCTCCTTAATTATGATCTTGTTCTATTCTAGAAACAAGTTCATTAGAGACTTGAGTTTTTCTTTTGAATCAATTGTAATACTTTAGAGGCTTGTACACGTGACTACCAGGTTTTGGGGGTTTTATTAAGTTACTTATATTTTATTTCCGCACTTTATTGTAATGGTTGAGTTTTAGGCTGACTTGTCTTGGTGGGATAAGACGAGTGCCATCACGCCCATTTTTGGGTCGTGACAATATGATATCACATCTCATGATACGGAATAATGAGATAAAATCAACATAAAATGACATGTCTAAACGCTAATTCCATCTCACGATACAGTATCATAATATGATATTACATGGCCAAACACCTACTTAATATCTAGTTTCATGATATCCAACTAAGTTATTGTACTTATACCGATCGTGTCACAAGTCATGAGGCCTAAGTGATGAGGTAAATCTTTTTATTTTTTACTTTTACTTTGCAACTAATTAACCACGCTTGTTGCGTCACTTATTATTCTTTTTGGTGAAAGTGTTGCAAACTTGTTTCATATCTTTATCTTTTATTGTTCTTTTGACGTCCCCTTTAATCAAACTTGTACCAAAGAACATAATGAACTTTTTATACTTTCTTTATCCTCATCAAAATATTGTTCTTTGTTGTCATATTTACACTCACAAAAATTGATTTTTAATACTCCTTTCGTCTCAATTTACGTGAAATTTTTTATTTTTTTGAGAGTCAAATAGTTTAAGTTTGATCGGGAATTTGCACATGAAATCTTTACTTAAAAAAAATAAAATTTCATGTATTTGTAAAATTACGTAAAAAACACTATAAGTCGCAACAATTGATTATTCAAAATGTTTAAAAGGTCTGTAAAAAATTTATGATCAAAGTTAGACTTGTTTGAACTTCAAAATTCAAAAAGTGCCACATAAAATAGGACGAAGAGAGTAACATTTAAATAGCGGTACTAGTTTAATAATCATTAAATTTGTATCTTTAGTGACAATTAACACTTTTTGCAAAAGTCCAATGGATAAAAATAATTAATTAATATCGATAAAGACTTTAATCCTTTTTATTAACGTGTATACTCATTGTCGCCAAACATTGTTTTAATTGTAGAGCAATTATATAATACACAGATGCTATGCTTTTTATAGAAGTAAACATTACTAAAAAAATATAGATTTAAAAATGATGTAAAAAGAAAAGGGCATGTAGATTAAGTTAAAAAGTCGGCATTTTATTGTGGAAATTCGAAGTTTGATCGGTACACCAATATTTTTTTTAAAGCAAAAAAATAAATGAAATAAATTACTTGGCCACATCAGAGACTTGATTTAGAAGTTAAGAACCACTAAGTAGTAGTAATAGGCCACTTTTAGTCACTGTTTGGAAATGGTTTGAACTGCAAGGATACAAAATATGATTCTTCCTTTAGAATGACAAGAAAACACATTTTTATTGTTGTTCTAGAAGGAGATCATGCTTAATTATTCACATTAAAAGTAATTATCATGTCATTACCAACACTTTAATCCCCTTTTTTTCTTCTAATATATGTTCTTGTCTCCATTTCAATAATTAAAGGTGTTAACCACCTTTTCCTTTGAAATTAAGCTTGAAAGACTAAACTAATGGGCGGAGCCATCTTGATACAAAGGGGTTTAATCGAATCCTTTTTGACGAAAAATTATATTATTTATACATGATTAGGATAATATTTTATGAATATATAGTTAATATCGGACCTTCTTCACTTACTTCGTGTGTCTATTTTTACGAATTTTGAACCACCTAATTGAAAATGCTGACTTCACTACTGTGAACTACTTTGTAAAAATACATGATTTTTTTGGGTGTGTTAATTACCGGTCCAATCTTACCCTAGTGTATGGCCAGAAGCATTTAGCCACGTTTTGAAAATCCGTTAAAGTAAACGAAACCTTTTAAAGTGAAAAGTGAGGCCACCTAAGCTCTACCCAACTAATTTGGAATTTCTGGACATTCACCTTATTATATATATATATATATACACTACTCCAAAACAAACCACAAACATTTTCTAAAATTCTTATATTTACAACCAATTTTCTTCTTCTTTCTAAATGGATTGGATCAGAGGTCATACCATAGGCCACGGCTCCTCTGCTGCTGTCTCCGCCGCTAAATCAATTTTGTCCGGTGATGTTTTTGCTGTTAAGTCAGTGGAGCTATCCAAGTCACAGTTATTGCAAAAGGAGCAGAAAATTCTGTCCCAATTGAGCTCCCCTTATATAGTTAGGTACAAGGGGTATGATGTTACCAAAGAGAATGACAAACTTATATTTAATCTTATGATGGAGTATATGCCGGATGGTACACTATCCGATGAAATTCGGAAACAGGGTGGTCGGATGAACGAACCGTTGATCGGGTATTATACCAAGCAAATGGTACAAGGACTAGAGTTCCTACATTCAGGTGGCATAGCACATTGTGATATTAAGGGGCAAAATATTTTGTTAGGTAAAACCGGTGCCAAAATTGCCGATTTTGGTTGTTCCAGGTGGATTCATCCGGCGGAGAGGAACAGTGGTGCAAAGCCAATTGGAGGAACACCCATGTTTATGGCACCGGAGGTGGCGCGTGGGGAAGAACAGGGGTGTGCAGCTGATATTTGGGGATTGGGATGTACAATTATCGAAATGGCGACAGGTGGATCGCCATGGAATAATGTGACAAACGCAGCTTCATTACTTTACAAAATTGCATTTTCAGAGCAATCCCCTGAAATCCCTAAATTCCTGTCCTTACAAGCAAGGGATTTCTTAAGCAAATGCTTGAGAAGAGATTGTAAAGAAAGATGGACAGCTAAACAACTCCTCAAACATCCATTTCTCGAGTCGAACTCTACGACAATTCAAGATTTTGTGACGAGTTCACCAACAAGCATTCTTGATCAAGACATATGGAATTCAGTAGAGGAATCAGAAACAATGATATTACAAACAGTTAGCTCACCTCTGCAAAGGGTAAGAGAATTGGGTTCAAATTTAGGAGAATTAAATTGTAGATGGAATGATGATGAGAGATGGATCACAGTTAGAAGCAGCAGCAGTGAATGAGTAGATCATCAAACAACGGAATTGCAGCTAACAAACTCTTGCGTTACATTACTACAGAACGCGACGGGGCAGAGAAAGTGACACATTGAAGAAGAATCAAGCCTCTTGAAATTCCTCTCATCGTGTTGGGGCAGAGAATGGTTGCGAATTCACTATTAAGGGTCGACCCAAATTCAGTGGAGGTAGGACCAGTAAAAGTGACACTTCACCCTTCTCGTGACAGTTAACGAGTTTAACTAATATGCACCGATAATAATAATAATATAAATAGCAAAAAGCTTTTATATTTGTGTTACCATTTGAAAAAATTACCATACTTGAAAAGGAAACAATTGTTCTTTTTCGCAACGCATAAATAGTAAGGGTCCTCGCAAAAGAAAACAATTTTTTTTATTGAATAGTAGACAATAGACATATATTTGGCGGTCTGGCGCAACCAACCCCACATCTTCATAGAAAAATAAAATAATAATATAAAACTAAAATGGTCCCATAAAGATTGTTTATAAGATTTCTTGGGGCAAATATATATTATATTACCACTAAATTATTTGAACTGTCTGGCAAGATGTTATAATCACACTGAAAATCCTTAAAGAGTTTACAATCTAAGCAGTAAAGCTATTTTTCTAACATAATTTCAAAAATTCATTTAAAAACTGCGGCAATAATATTATAATCGGTATAAATGTATTACTGGAAATTGCAAAAAAATAAAATATATGTTGACCTTATTTCTATCTTTATAAGATAATAAAGTTTTTCCCATTACAAAAAAACTAGATTTAGCAACAGATAAATTTTGTAGCTAAACAGTAAAATATATCGTTAATCTTATTTAGCAATAGATTTTTGTTAGAGAAGCAAAATAGTAACGGACCAACAACTAAATTAATAGTTAATTTCACTTTTTTTTTTTAAAAAAAAAATAGTGCCTCAATAGACTCTCAATTCAACTCCAAAGAAAACTTCAATTGGAGAAATGGCTTAGTTAAATGTCAAATACTACTCCAATAAAAAGAAGTAGATAAGTATATATGTCAAAGCTGACCAAACTAAAAGTCCATCAAAAGGGAAAATACCTAATAACAAAAAGTAAGAAAGAAACAAGTGTATAAAATACCACAAAATAAGTCCTAATTTAATCGTCAACAAATTGTCTGTACGCAAAATCAAAAGTTTCAATCCAATCCAATCTACCATACCCAACTTCCACACGTATGACCAACTTGGATTGGTGTAATGGTAAGACCATTTCACCCTTAATTAGAGATCTCGAACTTAATCTCTACGTATGAATTCTTTTGTTAGGAGCATCATTTTAGAATTAGCCCTACAATGCGCGATTTGAATTTAATCAGAGTTTGTAGGCAGACTTCAAACACTGACTAAGGAAATTCACTCTGCCAGCTTAATATATAATTTGGTAGCTGTGTCTATTTTATTTGCCAAATAACAGTGATGTTAGAGTCATTGCCCACATAATTATCAACCACACAATAACTAAGCTAAAGACAAGACCACGTTACATATTTTTACAACAGGAAAAGGTTTCTAAACCTTTCTAAGTTATATAAGTTTTATAAAAATGAATGGCTAAATATATTCCTTATTAAGTTTTTATGAAATTCGATTAACGTAAATTCACATAAAAAAGATCACTATGAAAAGAGTAGAGCGAGGTAGTTAGAAACTCTCTTAAAAAATTATCATAATCTTAAAGCTCGTCGCTATAGACATTGAAATTTTGTGGGACTCTACAAGATGCATTTCAATTCTTGGAGGCTAATCAACTCTAAACCATAGTTATGCGTATATGAAGGGTACTAAATTCTCTTAAAAGACATCTCAGAAATTCCATAAAGAGATCAAGATCTCGAATATTACCCAAAAGTCATGGAATATTCATATAGAGATCAATCTAAATCATCCTAGGTCAAGAAATACGTCACTAACGGCCCTCAAATTATGAATAAATCTCAAATTTTAGGAGAGTAAAATTAAGGGATCAACATAATTGTACCTACAATCTATCTTGATCAATAAAATCATGCTTCTTCATATTTTATTTGTATAATTTATTTATTTACCATATATTTAAAATTCATTGCAAACGGTCGCTCAAAACTAACGAAAAAATATTTATTACTTTACCTATCAAACTCAGCAGTATCATATGATTGGGAATTAAGGGCAAGTACAAACGTGAGTACATGCCCAACTAAATGTCTAGCTGTCTATGTAACACAAATTTAGTTTGTACACTTAATAAATGCATTCTTCTATAAAGTGAGATCATTTATAAATTATATCTACCACACACAAAATCTCCAATTAACAATCCACACTTGGCTGTGTGGCTGAATCTTTTTATTTTAAAATATATTTTTTTATAGGTTCAAATAAAGATCATGAAAACGAATAATAGAACAACACAACACCCACTTGCACGTCATCAATTACAATTGCCTGCAGGCAACCAACTCCTGTATATCATCTTCCCATGTTGCGTTGCACTTAATTTCATCTATTAATATCCTCACAGGATAAAATAAAATAATTCTATGCAAAACATGCATAATTTAATCAATAATGATGGTGGTATAATGAACACTTTTTTATTATTAATCAGAGTTTTTTAAATTCGATTCGGATCTTCTTGAATATGAGATTTGATTTTGTTAGAAGTGTTTTACCTTTAATAAAACACTTTTTAGGACAAATTTAAATTTAATAAAAAAATTCAATGCAAATACTGAATAATCAATAATAATAATAATAATAATAATAAATAAAGATAATTCATAATTTAACAGATAGTAAACTTTAGGAAGAAGTGCAATGAGACAAGTAAAAGAGACATGATGATATACTTTCTTATTTAGAAGTAATTTTAATTTTAAGAATCATTTTTTTATTTTTAATGGGATGATTTATAATTACACTCACTTTTTATTTTTATGATATATATATTTACAATTATTTTAGAATATAATTTTTAAAAGTCTTTTTTGTCGTGTCAATATCACACGTAAATAAGGAGGAAGGAGTATTTATTTTTTTTAACGTGAGAAACTCAAATTCAGCAAAAGAAAAGAAATAGTAATTATTGTGTAAGTTTACTTATTTAAGAAGTAATCAATTGCCCCCTTTTTAGTTCTTTTTCAGATAATTCATTTCCATACAAAATGAACTGTTAATTTTGTATAAATATCCATTAAACACTTGTCACTCGACAAATGATTAATTAGCCTTATCCATCTTTCCTCATTAAGAAAATAATTAATTAAGGAGCTTAACTTAGTTCAAATTAAAGCTACTTAAATTGAAAATACCGTTTAGCTTAAATAACACCTCTTAAGTCATTAGCTAATTGACACGCCACGCCTCATAGCATGGAGATGGGAGTATAATTAAACTAAAACATATTCGGTCGTTTCATATTACTTTGACCTTAAAAAGTGCATTTATCAAATTAATTTTATTAACGACATTTTAAAACTTTATATCTGACTATTACTATTTTATGTAATTATTTAGTATTAGGTGAACTTGATTTTAAATCTTTTTTTTTGTTATTATTTTTTAATAAATGAATCAAGTAAAATGAAACAGATCATGACTACGTTCTTAATTTGGTTATCTAAAGTAGCCAACTTTCTTAATGTATAACCAGTTGGACATGACATTTAATCTGTAGATTCTTTTTGGACAAAGGTGATTACAATAATGTATAGATGCTATGCTTCTCATATAAGTAAACATATCACATTTATTTTAATTTTATTTTAGAAAAAGAGATGTTCAAGTACAAATTTGTTTCTAGTAAAAAAGTTAAAAAGTCGGCATCTAATGGAATCTTGTGGAAATTTAAAAACTAGTTTGTCACATTGGAGGATTATAAGAGACTTGATTTATAAGTTAAGAAGCACTACTTGTAATAGGTCACTTTAGTCATTGTTGTGAGGATTGTTTAAACCTCAAGGATTCCAAGTATGATTCTTACTTTAGCATGATGATGAGAAAGAAATTTTATGTTGCTCTCACCAACATTTTCACCAAATATTTCCATTCAATTAATTAATTAATCCTTAGCTAACCACTTTTTAACCTTTGAAATCTCTTTGTTATTGAAAGAATATAGTATTCACGAAATATTATATATTTGGTTGTTTTATTTCTGTTGAATTCAATGTCCTAAATATCAAAAAATGGAAAGAATTTAGTAGATGGTGGTTCAAACTACTCTTATGAAACGATACTTACCAAACACTATCCCTAACTCCCAAATTTAATCTTTAAAGTCATTATATCTATCAAATCCTGCCTAGTAACATCTATTTCTATTTAATTATTATATTGTCAGTGTATATGTTCAATAGTTTCAAATCTTTAATTGAGGAATTCAAATGAAATATACTAATAATTTTAAGTAGTGGTCGATTACTTAAATCTCGTATAGATATGTATGAATGCCAAATGGCAGCAACCCAATTGGTGAAGTATTTGTAGTCCTCCAAACTACTCAAGCTGCCGTATGGCCACAAGCATTTAGCCACGTTCTGAATTTCCGTTAAAGCAATCGTCAACCTTTTAAAGACAAAAAGTGAGGCCACCTAAGCTCTACCCAACTAATTTGGAGTCTTTGCACATTCACATTATATATATATACCCAAATCAAAACAAACCAAAAACATAACTCTCTTTCTAAAATTCTTACACTTTCTACCAATCTTCTTCTTCTTCATAAATGGATTGGATCAGAGGCAATACCATCGGCCACGGCTCGTCTGCTGCGGTCTCGGTTGCCAAGTCATGTTTCTCCGATGAAGTCTTTGCTGTTAAGTCAGTGGAGCTATCAAAGTCGCAGTTATTACAAAAGGAGCAGAAAATTCTTTCCGAATTGAGCTCCCCTTATGTAGTTAGGTACAAGGGGTGTGATGTTACCAAAGAGAAGGATAAACTCATGTTTAATATTATGATGGAGTATATGCCGGACGGTACACTTTCCGATGAAATTCGAAAACAGAGTGGCCGGATGAACGAACCGTTGATCGGGTATTATACGAAGCAAATTGTACAAGGATTAGAGTACTTACATTCAAGAGGCATAGCACACTGTGACATAAAGGGGCAGAATATTTTGTTAGGTGAATCCGGTGCCAAAATTGCTGATTTTGGATGTGCCAGGTGGATTCATCCGGCGGAGAGGGAGGGTGATGCAGAGCCAATTGGAGGAACGCCGATGTTTATGGCACCGGAGGTGGCGCGTGGGGAAGAACAGGGGTGTGCAGCAGATATTTGGGGATTGGGATGTACAATTATCGAAATGGCCACCGGTGGATCGCCGTGGACAAATGTGACAAACGCAGCTTCATTACTTTACAAAATTGCATTTTCAGAGCAATCCCCTGAAATACCTAAATTCCTCTCTTTACAAGCAAAGGATTTTTTAAACAAATGCTTAGTAAGAGATTCAAAAGAAAGATGGACAGCTAAACACCTCCTCAAACATCCATTTCTCGATTCAAATTCTACGATAATTCAAGATTTTGTGACGAGTTCACCAACAAGCATTCTTGATCAAGACATATGGAACTCAGTAGAAGAATCAGAAACTACAATATTACAAACAGTAAGCTCAATGGATTGTCCTGTTGAAAGGGTAAGTAAATTGAGCCAGGAATCAGGTAAACAAAACTGGTGCTGGGTTGATGAGATTTGGACCACAGTTAGAAATACCAGTAAAATGACAGCTTTATCTGAAATAGACCTGGAAAGCTGTATTTGCTGTAACAGAGTAGTACCAAACAACTCTGTAATTAACAGTCTCAATTTTCTAACGCATTTCACATATTCAGTAAATAAAATTCATTCTTCGTAAATTACTCATTCACCAATCTTTCAGAAACAATTTCTCTAACTTCACAAGATAGTAATAAAGTTTACGTACGGTAAATTTTATTTTTCCTTGTCGGTATGCAAAGATTAAAAACAATGAATGATGGGACATAAACAATTGCTAAGGCGGGTAGAGCACAGCTGTTAGGAAAAAATGAGAAAGATTTGTTAAAAATTTACTAAATCTCACTGAAAATGACGATTCATAAAAGTACATGAAGGATGTCGTTAAGATTTAATGAACTTATATAAAAACAATACTATATAAAAATTTCAAGGGTGTTAGGAGAGGAATGAGTGTCACGTTGGGACTTTTTACTTGATACAAATTTTTTTTTTTTAAAAAAAATTCAAATGCTTTTTGTTGGGCTATCTCAACTCTAAACCTAACTAACTTGAAGGAAAGTTATAAATGAATATTTTAACAAAAATAAACATCCACTTGCATTACTCTGACTCTACTAGTATCTATCTATCTTTATTATATTATATTGTATATTTTTTCACAGTAGTCAGTAAAAAGATATATTTGGTAGGAAAACTGAATATTGATTGATCATTGCATTTACTTAACCTGCTCAGATAATGTCCTATTTTTCTAACATTTTTACAGTTAGTTGACCAAAACTATCTAATCTACTTATTGAATTAGATGTTTGAAATTGAAAATTCGAAAAGTTTAATTGCACGGTTTGTAATTCCTTCTTCTTGATGTCTCATGTTGGGGTTCTTTTAAGCATTCAAGTGCACACTTTGTCTTTTAATTGAGTTAATTGAACTTATGTTTACTGGGGCATAACTCGTGAAATATTATAATGCGAAAATATAAATAATGCCCTATAAAAAAAAGTTATTTGCCCTGAGAGGCAAGCATTATAGACCT